>JADWOT020000002.1:23086266-23271802 GCA_036345935.2 Taenia hydatigena
AAATTTAGTCGTTACGCCTTTTCTTTTTCCTATACGAAAAATCTTTAGCCAGTACGCTTTAAGTCTGGTTTGGCAAGGCCTTTTTCTAAGTGAGGAAAAGTGGCTGAACTCCCTCCAAACTCGGCTGAGTGCTTGTATCGTGATCATTCGCTAATTGTTTATCATCTGCTTTAAAATTTACACCTTTATAGGGTTGGCATTACCAAGTAAACTTACATTTCTGACTTGTGATGGAATGTATGAGGTGGTTGGATACGATTGGCGAAAGCATACATTTCCTGGTGGAAATAAAGGTATTTAAAGACAGGAGGTTGACTTTAGTTTGCCTCTTCTGGCGAACAACAACCCAGACCACACATTGCAGTCGCAACAGGAGGAAGATGATTTCTACCCACTTCTCACAGTGATAAGAAAAGCCCACTTTTCCGCTTTCTCATTTAGGCTTTTGTTGGTTTTTCGCCATTAGTCTTCTCAACCGGTGGCTTTGGGAAGGGACGATTAACTATCAACCCTTTGTATTAGGAATCATTCATCTAGCGAACCCGTACAATATTCAGAAAAGTTTGCTTTTTGAGATAAAATCTTAAAAAAGCACCTAATTAATGTGCATATGTCCAATTAGAGAGAAATTCCGCCTTTATTGATAATGGCTAGATGTTAATGGGAATGAATAGTCTGAGCTTGAACTAAGGCCTAAAATTAGGTGCGCATATTGCTAAGCCATCTTTGATTCTTTAGAATAAGCAAGTTGGGGCACCTAAATCCGTGTAGATGATCTCCAGCTTCCGAGTTCTTTTGACAGCAATCGAAAGCATGATACTTTTGTGGACAGGTAAAAACACCTTTTTCCTGGTAAAGCCAAAAAAGCTGAATTGTAGGGTCGAGAAGTTGGATGAACTCCCAGGAAATTGGTTTAGCCAGCCATGGAAAAATAGTCGTCCAACTTCAGCCAGTATTCCTCTGTCGGGAAGAAATTGTCACATACCTTTGAGTAGCAAGAGAGCATTATAACCACCAAGTAGGAATGGAAAGGTTTAAAATCAGGCTGACAGCTTTTCTTCGTCTTCTCAGCATGTCATGTGGTTCGGCTGCGTGATCATGACGGTTATGATCACTTGCCATTTTGGAACTCTTCGGCTAAACTATCAATCATTCCATTGTGCGCGTTGCGGCTCCATTTGCTAACCAAACCTTAGTAAGGGAGGAAACTGAACCAAGCGACTGCCTGTAATCTACAGGGACATGGGACAACCAGACAAGTATAATTCTCTCGGTGTTGTAGGTGTAATTGCGTTCTCTTCTGCCTTTCCCTTTTTAGATTACCCATATTATCATAGGCACAAGTTTTTCTGCCTTTCAGAGTTCAAATAGAATATGTAAATGGATATTGGGGCAATTTTGTGACTCGAAGCCAAACGCGTTTATCCTAATGAACAAATAAGCTTTCAAGTGACATTATTGTGGATAGGCGTCGAGTGTTTCATTCTTACGCCTCTTTTCTTCTTCTAAATAGTTCGATATTGCAAATATCAAGAATACATAAAACCCTGCGATTAATTTGCCCATAGTTTTACAACGGACAGATTGATCTATTGCTTCCTTATTTCTTGCGGCCTCAGTTCAAATATGTTTCTAATGCAGCACATGATATCTTTTCCATGCGGAGTGCTTAAAAGTTCGGACACTCAGTTGGTCCCAGATAGATTGCAATGTTGCCTCCACAGAAGCTGATCTGAGCCACAACGTACCTTATGCCCTTTTGAACCACTTTCTTTAGTAAACTACAAAGACTTTTTGTGCGACAAAGGTACATGCACTGTTAACTACCATCGTCGATATGATTGCACACACCTCACTTAAAATGCCGCTCGCTAGAAGGATCAATAATGGCTGTGCGAGGTCGACCTTGAAGTTGGGTGGTGATTGGTCAGTGTGGTGTTAAAATTGACATCCGATTTATTCCGTGTAAAAAAAACACTTGAAAATAACCCTTTCATTAAAGACTTTAAACACTCCGTATAGGAATTTTTTCCTTCTGAAGTGTGAAACTATTACATAAATTGAAGAAAGCGTCTAGAGAGTCTGTAGAGATTGCTGGTTTTTGCGAACCAAATTTACTGTCCTCTGAGTAAATCATTACTCGAAAGGATTAGAAAAAGATTTTAAGCTTTGTTGGCCACAACGCTTCACAGGAAATCCGAAGACGTGGCTCCCCAACCGAAATGCAATGCTCCACAAGCATCCCCACCACCACCGGTGCCACCACCACCTCCAGCACCACCTCCACCGCCTCCGACTAAGGAAGCCTCTGTGGTGATGCTCACTCCTCGTAGCTCTATTCTACCGTCCCATCCACGCGTGAATCCTCCCAATTCCCTCTCCAGCGAAGCTGCTTCCATAGACGAGGCCTCCGTTCTCCACATGACCGACCTCTTAACCCGAAAGCACGCTTCTGACAGTGTGCGTGAGTACCTCCTTTCAGCAGCGGCGGAAATGGAACATGAGAGGGAACGGAGATTACAAGCAGCTGCGGTGAATGTGGTGGCATTTAGGAGGAGAGTTCCAGCGGTTCAGAGGCACCCACTATTTGAAGCCACTAGAGCGTCGACGATGGGGACTTCTGCCCCATCTTCAGGAAATACGATTGAGAGGCCGGCTTCAGCAGTAGTTCCAAAAGTTTTACCGGCAGAGGAAGAGATCACAATTCGGCTAATAAAAGGTGAGTGTGATATGTGAAAAGCAGTTTTACAGCACTTCTGTTTTGGGGGTCAGATTGCGAAAGGAGCAAAAGGTTATACAGCCACTTGAATCGTATTTTAGATCCTGTTCTTTGCGCTTTCCGTCAATACTTTTTTTAAATAGATCATTGGAGCGTAGTCAAGCAAAGGTGAATCGGCTTTAAGGTAGGAAGGAATTATGTGTACAGTTTTTAGAAGACCACTACTTCCAGATTCCGGAGAGTGATTGCATTTCGGGCATTTACTTTTTAGATCCAAATCGTGTCTCATGCATACATCGCATTCACTGAGATGTTTCGCTCCATTTTACTCGTCATTAACTGCTTTTTCACTCCTAGTGAAATGCTGTAACTTGTTCACTCCTGAATTTTAGCTTTGTGGTGTAAAAGAGAAATTATTGAATAATCTTCTCCAAATTATGTCCTGGAAATTAAAATGCGGTTAGCTGACCAATCAGCACCAGGTTTGGTAGAAGAGATGAAAGATGTTGAAGAATTTAAAATACTACCATTTTGCTCCCTCATTTTTTGACCTAAAGAATGGGTTAATTAATAATTAAGTGATTAGACAGCTATTGGACTTAGTGTCGTTTGAGGAGGCCGAAGAATGACCCACTGACATCCCCTGGCCAATCAAAATAAGGATCCGGAATCAACTGAGTTCCTATTGGTCGAAGGCATGGAGATGGACTTAACTGACGCTTGCTTTAAGATTTTACCAACAATTATGGAGAAAACTTCTTTTTTGGTTGGGTGTTTATATTTCTGGACGCTGTTGATTACTTTTCGCTCCTAAAAATGGGATTTGGAAGAAGCGCAAGACTGCAATAAGTTGCTTGATCCAGTTTACTCTTTCGAATAATTGCGACGTCATACCACCCACAACTCTCTCTTAATGGAATGAAGTTGACCTCTGGCATTAGTTTTATCGCCGAACATGAAAAACACGGATTTCGACACTTCCGATCCTACCCAACTTTTGTTTCCTTACTGCCTGTTCTATTTTGCAAATGCCGTGGTGACAAGGAAAGATGATAATTATGTAGGGAAGTAGTATTAGGAGAATGGACGAGGTGAAACAATGCTATGTCTCCTCCTCCTCCTCCTCCTCCTCCTCCTCCTCCTCCTCCTCCTCCTCCTCCTCCTCCTCCTCCTCCTCCTCCTCCTCCTCCTCCTCCTCCTCTCCTCCTCCTCCTCCTCCTCCTCCTCCTCCTCCTCCTCCTCCTCCTCCTCCTCCTCCTCCTCTCCTCCTCCTCTCCTCCTCCTCCTCCTCCTCCTCCTCCTCCTCCTCCTCCTCCTCCTCCTCCTCCTCCTCCTCCTCCTCCTCCTCCTCCTCCTCCTCCTCCTCCTCCTCCTCCTCCTCCTCCTCCTCCTCCCTCCTCCTCCTCCTCCTCCTCCTCCTCCTCCTTCCTCCTCCTCCTCCTCCTCCTCCTCCTCCTCCTCCTCCTCCTCCTCCTCCTCCTCCTCCTCCTCCTCCTCCTCCTCCTCCTCCTCCTCCTCCTCCTCCTCCTCCTCCTCCTCCTCCTCCTCCTCCTCCTCCTCCTCCTCTCCTCCTCCTCCTCCTCCTCCTCCTCCTCCTCCATCTATCCCTCTTCTCTCTCCCTTTCTTCCTCCAACTTATTGTGTAAATCTCATCGGGGGTAAATTTTGAGGCATACTTTGACTTGAGAAACCAGCAACAGTGGTTGCCTTGACTGACTGACTAGTCATTACTCCTTCATAGGCAGAATAAAGGTAATTTTGTATGAGATCGAACTCGGCCATTTCCTAGTCAGGGCTCTACTATACTGGTTCACTTGTTTTAAGGATATATAAACCGTCTAAGACACTTGCTCTGGGAGGTGAGTGGGTTATTTGTACATAAATAAATGCATGTTTGTCCGCCTACTGCTGCAGTACACAAGCCACTTGCCAGCGTAACTAATTTATTTAGCAGTAAATCCTAACGCAGTGCCTTCTACTTGGTGGTGTAAAAGAGAGCGACAAAATGGCGGTCTTTTGAGCCATCTGCCATCTGTTAGTGCAAATCATAGAGGACTTATATGTCTGGGAGATTCTGTATCCTATTCGGTGCATGTAGATTTATTCAATTTGCTTCATCGCCTACATAAACCTCCGCCAAAGCTCTTTATTTGCATCTAAGGCAAATGGAGGTTCTTCGTAGACGTGCTGCATCACCTGTTCTTTAGCGCTTTAATAGCTCTTTTTAATTAAGTTCTAGAATTTATGCGAAATAGGCTCCTTTACATCACTTTCACCTAACACCATACTGCGCAATTCGAAAGAGAGAAAAAACGAGAACCAAGTGGTTGTTTATATATCTGTTCTGACCTCTCGACAAAAACATGTCCTAAAATCAACTGAGTGTCCAAATTTTGTTTCCAATTTGAAAATATCCCCTACTTTATCCCTTAAAGTAGAAAAAAGACACATGGAATGCAGACTACTCATTTTATATAAGCGGCCTTCGAAGTCAGTAATCTGTTTGAAACAAAAGCAATGCCAAACATCTCCCCTTTGAAGAGGTTACACGATGTTTGATTCAGCATAGAGCTGAACCTCATGGAGATCTAAAAGCCTACGCCATTAACATACAGTAGCGCCCAATTCGCCTGCCTTCTGCACCTCTTTGCCGACGCTTTCTGTGGTCTTTTTGTGTTGACCCACCCACCGTAGTCTGTGTTGCCAAATATTTTAAATGAGTCGAATCACAGTTCATCCGGGACAATCTTCTAAAGATAGGGAAACATCTGACTAGAAGAATAGCGATACATCCTATGGAATTTGAAGGACTCAGAATTACCTTTGCTTTGAATGCCGACTTGAGGAGTTTTAACGGCTTTGTGTTGTCCAAGACGAAAAGACACTCTTTGTGAAATGCATTTTACAAACCCGCTTCCACTCTTTAAAAGCAAGGTTAAGAATCGAGCTTTGTGTCACTTGAGTCTGGACACCATCGATGCTCCAGCCTGGGTAATCGAACACTCAGAAATCGGGAAACCAAAGTGTTTACGTGTCGAATGGCTAAAAGGCTAAGGTATTCCATTAGGAAGCCGTAAAAAGTGATTTTTTTTTGGATTTAAGTAAAGTGAACTTAAAGAAGACTTCAGAGTTCTAAAATAGAAACACTGTTTCCAGCCTTGGTAGTGCCCTCAAGACATTCAAATAATCAGTTAATGAGAAACTCTCCAGCACACTCCACCACCGCCTTATTTGAATTCAGCTGCCGCCGGTTTGGGATTCAGTTTGACAACGAGGGAGGTGTTTCTGGGTGTCTATTCAACTGACCAGCCGTCTCCGGCCAAAACGCAGCTCCAACAGTCCACCTCGAAGCCGCAACAGCAAACTGTCCATTTGACACCAATTTATGGAAGAGCAGTTTGCGTTAAAAGCATAATTCCTGGTGGAGTGGCTCTGAAAGACGGTTCTCTACGAGTTGGTGATCGCCTTTTGAAGGTGGGTTAATGGCTTATTTGTCTGCGGGGAAAAGTTTTTAAATGATTAAAACAACTTTTTGAAAAGAACGTAAGGAAACGCAATGCGTCACGATCTGTTCATATTTTTTTTGAAAACATTTAAAAGCATTTTACTGAAATAAATTAAGTAGGCGTTACTTTGTTAGGTCGATCGCGAAGACGTGTCCACCAAATCCCAGGCGCAGATTGTCTCTCTCCTTCGTGTTAAACCTGTTGGGTCCGAGGTGGAACTTGTCGTCAGGCGACCTCAATGGTTGGCTGCTACGATGACGGGGACGTCAACGCTGAAGAACATCGACAATGAGCCTACATATCGAACACTTAGTCCTGGTTCGAGTCTGGGCACGTGTGGTTGCATGTCGCCGCACTGTCCAGACTACGCACTCCTTCGTGGCCATCGAATGGGCAGTGTGGATGACTCACAATTGGGGAGCCATTCTGAGGTAGCGCTTTATTTTTGCCTTCCACTTTAATTTAAGTAGCCCACCGGGACCCTGTGCACGTGGCACTTCGAATCCTTTATTCCTCTTCCCTTTTCCTACTATTACACCCTCGCCAATTCAGTCAAACACAGTTAAAAATCTTCTTTTTCTAACTTGTTGGCTTGCATTTATTCATCAAACTGGGACTAGCTATTCCCTTGTAGCGGGTTCACTAGTCGAGTCATCCTTGAGTAGATCAAATCACGACATAGCAAAAGGTTAGGATGGAGACGTACGTGCGACATCTTAACAACAGGCAGTAAGCATTTTATTTTATTTTCTAGCGGTTCGATAAATGCGTTTACTTGAAGCTGGACATCCCCCTGTTGCCCATGGAATCACAACCTCCAGTGGAGACTGACGTGGGTGGCGGGGGCAGTGGGGTCGCCATGACAATTCGCAACCGCCTGGCAGCCATGAGATTGGGCGTTAGTGTGCGCGAGGATTTGCCCGATTGGTACCCGAATTCTGCCACAGCAAGTGGAATTTTCGTCAAGGGACTAATAGAAGGTGGTGCTGCGCATGCGGTGGGTTCCAAATGACTGTGCTAACCTGTTTTGGCTATAAGCTTGGCGTGCTAAATCTAATTGATGCTGACGAATTACAAACTAGTGGTTTTTACAGTAGACTATTGTCATCCTCCCAATAATAGGATGGTCGACTCCGCGTGGGTGACGAGATACTTGAAGTGAATGGCATGTCCTTAGTGAACACTCCCAATCCCCTGGCGCTCTTGCGAGCGGTGCTCAAACAGATTTCTTCCCTGACACCCTTTAATGTAACTCCCAACTCCCCTCCCAACTGTCTCAACGACCAAAGTGCCGCTTTTCCTGTCGTTCGTCTTCTAATTGCCCGACGCGTACGGCACAGACGATCCGCTTCTGGTCACACGGTAAGTGCTAAGTTCACACGATTTTGCTACTGACACTGTAAATCAGCATAAAGTATCTTTTGTCCTGTAAGGATTTCGTAAACAAAAATTTGGTGAGACTTTTGCACTTGATGCGTTCATTTTAGAAGTATTTTTACCACTTCTTTGTCAAATTTGATTAGCAAAAAGGAGTTTTGTTGTATTTTGGCTTAATCTTTACCTATTTTCCTCATTACCCAGCCACCATCGTATTGCCTAGAGAGGCGATAACAGTCTCAATTATTTTACAAAAGGTATTTTAACCTCTTCCACATTCTGTGTCTTCTTTCGCCTGCCTGCAATGCTTCTTGTCTGTTTCCCTCTTCCAAACCCTTTTTGGAAAAAGTTTCCCTGTCTATGTGACATTACTTAGCGTTAAAACTTTAAAGCAATGCAAGTGTTCGCTTCACATGTTGACACAGGCCTCGAAGTTTTATTCCCTTGGGTAAATTAAAAGGACTCTGGACCCTAATTGGCAACGTAAATTAAATTATTTCCTTGTACAACGTGGCTCCTCCTTAGGTTGCCGGCAAACCAAACCCTTTACTTTTATACCACTTTCGAGAAAAAATTCAGAGTATTTGCTTCCTTATGAGTGTGACGTCCCTTAAATTAATTACTCACTAGTCTAAGTTCAACTAGTATGCACCTCCATTCATAATGGGAGCTCATCTCTTGAACAACATATTTAAATAAGAGGAGGCATTAGAATTGCCTGGATTATCCACTTTTCTGCGCTCAGACATGCAATGCTATCACATGGAAATGTACAAGTGTCTGCTTTCCAAGATTCCGAAGCATGGCGCCCCAACTTTCTTCCATGTGCTCCTTTTTAAAACCAATGAAGCATGACTGCCTAACTTTTCTGAATTTTGGGTTGAAACGCAAAATCTACCAGCAATTTGAGTTTCCATTTACTTTCTTGTTACTTAGGCACCATTTAAGCACAGCGGCTTTATTTCAATAAAACAGCTACTTAAATTTATTTCAGTATGTGCGTTACATCTCCTGGCATGTCCTCTGGAACGGTTAGCAAACTGACAGCGCTTGCATTGCTCCTTGGTGAAAGAAACTTTCCTTTTGAAAATTTTCTAATTTTAAACAAAGTCAAAAGATTTCTGGTTGCAATTTCGTCTCCCTGAAGATCGGGTCCATCTTCGGGCTAGAAACCGCCCCTTCTACCGCCTCCGAAGCCGCTGCACAAGCGGACATCGATAGAACCTCTGCTCTGCTCCTCTCGTCACCCAACAACAGTACCATGGAGGTGCCGTGCCACGCACTTCGAATCTCCGCCGATGTCCATGCCACCAATACAACTGCTACTGCCACCACCACCACACCCACTATTGAAACGGTTGTCAAGATCAATTCCGGTGGCCTTGAAGACACTGCACCGAGTCCTTCGACCTTGAGAAAGAAGAGGGTAGCCCCCAATCCCGTCCGAAATGCACCCCCATTGTCACAGCCTTCGAAAAGTGCCGTTGTGTCACAGGCGAAAAAAGCCTCGAATGGAAAGTGGTGAGTCTTCGAAACAGTGAAGATGGGTGAAGTGACACCGTGGTGCCGGAGTAGTCGCCAGAGCAGTAACCTTAAGAGAGTTGCATACGAATGAAGAATTACAACTCCTTTATCCTCGCTTAAGTAGTCGGTTATCGAAGGGGCTTCGTAATAAGCAGCTCTCGGATCAAAAGTTCACCCATATTGCCAACCGTATCGCAAAAAAACAACTTAAATATCACACAAGAACAAGTCGTACATAAAATGCTACTGATTTAAATGGGTAACAATAATTTAACTTTGTGTTTCAGATCTCTCATACAAACGATTAGATGCATTGCCTACCACCCATCAAAGCTCTATGCAAATTGTCAAATAGTGTCTCGATCAGTCAACATTCCTTTCATGACAGTCCCTCCTCCCTCTCCCTCTCCTTCTCTCCCATCCCAGTGTACATTTCTGCACCTCATTGTCAAGCAATAACAAGTATGCCACTTACATACATATATTTTGATGCAACAAGAGTGATGCTGCCACTAACTCCTGTGGTACTAAGTTGAAAGAAAACTCCATGACCTCTTCTCCGTCTTCTTCTTGATGCTCAAATAATTGCAATGCGTAGGATTGGCCTTCACTGATGCAAAAATTTTAGAGTAACAAAGATTAAAGGACTTTCCTCTTTAACCCAAACCTCCCCCCCCACCATTCACCTACCCCCCGAGCCCGCCCGCGCCCTCGACTCCCAAATTATTACCTCTTGCATTTCCCCTTCCCTCCCGAATCCTTGTGTCGACAGGGAAAATACACGACCTGACTAAAAGGGCGGTGTCAAGAATGGAAAATGACTACCTGTCATATTCGACCTACGTAAAGTGCAATAAATGCAATTTTGGAAAAAAAGAGAAAAGTGGAAAATGGAAAAGTGTGGAGGCGTCTTGTGTTTTTTGACTCTAAAAAAGGGCTCTGAATACGCTACATCACTTGGTGACGTGCATGTCGAGGGGACCCCAATGATGGTCAAAGCTGCTCATGAAAGTACACCAACATCGGGCTGCGGAATTTTGCCGCAGGTTCTACTTCCCTGCAAGACACGTGAGATTTTGGCCCTTAAGTGGTCGTCCTTTTGTCAAGCCGTGGAATTTTAGCCCCTTCTGGAGCACTGTTTGGTTCTACCGATTCAGTAATCGAAGAAGTAGCCAGTCAGCAAAAGTAGTGAGTGCAGTGACTAGTTTGTGTGTGGATCCTGCCCTGTTCCCCTATGCTACTCAAGAAGGCACGCCGATGTTGAGCGTCGTAGCTTCATGTCCACATCCACTCCCCTTTGTTGACTGAGGCTTGTGGTCCGAGACGTGTCTTGAATGTGAGTGTGTCTATCTGAAGAGTGCAGAGAAGAACGTGGATTGACGGAGCATTAAGGTTTCCGAGGGTTTTCAGGCCCCTTCCAACAACACCACGTGTGTGTGAGCTGGATATCGCAAGCACGCCGACACGTGCACGCACACACGTGATTTGTGATGGTTGTCAGGTCGTGGTGGTTGTGGGGTGGTACTAAATAGAGCATTGCAAACAAACAGGTTTGCTGAGTGAAGAGGATACAGGCAGATGCGCGGTGTTTTTGGTCGACGAAGTGATTTGCGTGGTGAAATTGGTGAGGGGGGAACAGACTATTGGTGTTGCATTGGAGAGATGAAACGTGTGGACCGCATTGGGAGTGAACTTTCGCTTGAGGTAGAGTCGGATAGCAAATGTGATGTCAAGTGAACGTGGACCCCCTCAATGGAGGTTCATCAGGCGGTGTGTTTGAAGGACTGGGACAGGCTAATACAATGAACAAAGTGCTTTCAAGCGTCGAATTTATCCAAGTGAGGGTTCTCAAGAGCTGGAATAACGCAATGACGCTAAACTCGCGGCAGCACCACCCACCTGAAACCCGAGAATATTAAACGCGTAGAGCACGCTACGACGAAACACGGTAATACGATCAATTCTGTGCTCATAAGAAAGTGACCAGAACCCTCCTTTCAGCAAAAAAAGGGGACAGAGCTACGAGAATTTTAAACACATTCGTATTGATGTTACACAGTAATGTATTTGCTTCGCCCATACAATAATAATAGTGTGCAGTAGTATAAATCATCGATCGGAGGGGGCAGCAGTGGACATGTACGCACGAACCAAACACTGAAAGGGATAACAGGAAGGAGACTCCAGACAGACGGGCAGAAAGCAACCTCAAGCAGAAGTGAGGTGGGGAAAAATGATGATAATGCGCGGGAAAATGGGTAATGAGTGTACACACGCACAAACGAACTGTCACTCAGCTAATGCTGTTTTTTGTGGTGACAATGACATGACGGAAGGTAAAAAAGGAAGGAAGGAAGGATAGTTGGATGGGAAAAAGTCGATTTTGTTTACCACGCCGATATCACTCTTGCGCATCTATTAGTTACCCTGGCCCAAAAGTCGATCGATTGCTGCGTTTACGTCTCCGTGGCTGAAGATCAGGGCTGAAAGGGAAACGAAGACACAGGATTTGCATGTCGTTATGCCACTTGTGTGTGTAACCAGTAGAATTGACCTACCTTGCAGATTAGCAGATTGATTGGTGAATCCCATGCTGGCAAGCGTCTGCAGTTGCGAGGCGTATCTCACTTCTGGTGGCAGCTGCTGTGGGTTACTCTGAAAGAAGGGGAATACGCCACGTATTGACCCAGTTAGTAGCCCTAACACCAAGCCTCCATCTGTAGAGCCTCTGGAAAGGCGTTACTAAGGGCCAAATTGTAATAGACGAAATCTAAGCTATGCCAGTCAGTGCATACGTCTATACTTACATCACCATCAAACTGTCTAAAAAGCACACATTGCCTCTAGATCGAGTAATCATGTTACAAAGGCGAGTTAGAACTTGGAAGAGAATAGAATTGATGGAGAACCAGCATCATTCTTTTTTAGGCAAGTTCTCCAACTGCTTGAGATGGGCGGTAGGCATGGGGATACTACTGAAACGACAGCATAAGTAGACTAGAAGGGAAGTTAAAAGTGGTGCTACGGATAGCAAATTAATTAGTTGACGCACAGAATCTTGCCCCGATGGAGCAACGTTGAGAAGGCTGGCCATAAGCGAGGCCAATTCCACATTGCCCAACGATGAAGTGTTGGCTGGTGCGGGTGTAGTAGTAGCGGCCCCTTCTGTTCCTTCTGAAGCAGTATGCTCGGTCGACTGAGTAGTGGTGGCTGCAGGATCGGTTGTGGCAGCAGCGAAAGCACCTCCACTGATATTCGTCATGCTGGAGAAAACGTCTGGCGCCTCCTCTTGGAGGATTCGAAGACCCTCTTGAATTTGCGCCATTGCCTATGTGGGAGTAATATACCACACATTACTGAGGCGAGTCGGCAGCACACGACAAAACGAAGACAATAACTAGACAAATGAACTGGAGATCGGGAGGCTGAATTGGGAACCACTGGACGCACTACTGACAGGTTCTTAAGTAAATGAGGATTGCAACACGGCGATTACAGAAATTCGCGCATAAAGAATACACTACTCACAAACCGACCAGTAGCAAGGGTAGAGGTAAGGCGAATATGTCAACAATGACACAAGATCTGAACCACTTGGTTTGGGGGGCAAAGATAAAACGCCGCTGAAATGCGAAATAAGTAAAAGGAAAGAACAGCAGATCACGAAGGTAACACGACTTCATGCTACCCATAGCATGCTACTTAAAAGATGGCCAATATTTTGTTAGGGAACGTCCATGTATGCTGAGAATCCCTGATTTGTAGGAGAAAGTTGACACGCTACTTAAAAGTGCAAGGCAAGTAGGTGACCACAAGAACAGATGATCACAGAGGTGAGCCACATGGCTCCACGCTACTCATAACATATCAGTTAAAGGACGCCAAATATTTTATCAGGACTTGATCACTCACATTGGGAGAGAAGACTAACATCCCCCCTGACAGATCAAATCAACTATTCAAAAGAAGGTATTTTCAAGCTTTTAGCCAACCCTAAAACGACTCAGCTTTCTTCCCAGGTAAACATTGGGAAACCAAACAAATTAAGGTTTCTTCCAAAGTCGCATTTCATCCCGTTACCTAGAAATGAACTTCTGAAGGAAAACTAACAAGATTTGGCTGAGAAATGCATGCAATTCAACGACGCGCACAACGCGCGAGTTGAAAATTGAGGTCTACAGAGCTTGATTTGATCACCGCGACCCTAAACCCGGAGAAGAGGACGAAGACAGTCGCGATGTGGTGCGGAGAATCGCCGATTACCATCCGACGCTTTGAACAAAACTTGGGGGAAAATGACCTCTCACACGCCCAGAGTTGCGCAAAATGTGATGCAAGAGGCGGGTGGCATAGAATACACTAGTGCGTAGTGCTAACTCTCCCTCTCTCTCATGTAATGCTAGTTGATCCAAACCACGCACACACGCGCACAAGCCCACGTCTGCGATTGCGTCGGCGCTGCTTGCAACTTTGTGGTTACAAAACAGGTACATAGCGTTAGCCCTTTGCCTTTTGACAAACCTCAAAAGGTGCCAACTTTTAGAGACCTAAACGAACTAAAACTAAGGCGCCTCTACCTTGAATGATAAAAACCTCGAGAAGGAGAAAAGCTTGCTTAACGAAGCCCAATTGTGTGCGGAAACGCGTCCAGTAGAAAAATCAGGCCCGAGGGAAAGTCGACTGACACGGGCGAGTTAAGAGGATTGGTGAATTCGGTCAATCAAAGGTGACGAAACCCGCCAAGCTCGCTAAGGATTCATCAATATGCCGGGAGAGAGAGGCCTACAGCACGCATGAGACACAAAAGATTTTTTCCATGGCCAACTCCTCAAACTGCAAAATTCTGATAAGCATGGATACGAGAGACACACCCAAAGTAACACTACTTACACACGCCGCGTAAAAGATGAACGAAGGGGAACGGAAAGGGAACATTCGTTTGGGAGATAAAATGGTGTAGCAGCGATTCAGCCAAAACCATTGGTGCAGAAGTGGCAAACACGGTTAAAGTATTGTCGCTAATGCCTCGGAGCGCTGTTTGGCGACTACAAAGTCATAAATTCCCGGCCTTTGTTGCCTGTGTACTTTTGGTAGCTCAGTGCCGTCCAACGCTCCACCTTAGAGGCCTAAGAAGCACGCTGTTACTGAGAGAAGGTAAATTGTGGGGAAGAGGGTTTAGTTCAATCAAGAAGATAACAGAACACATTCAATGCATCTTAACATGGACCCTGGTCTTGGTCTTCACCCCGCTCGCTGTTGTGACTAAAAGGAATTCAGAGGCGGTTTACCACAACGAAGTCAAATCCCTCGCTCAACACGTTGGCCAGTGATCCGACTGGGCTGCGTGCTCAATCGCTTTTCAGCCGATGATCACAACAACCTCATAACGGAGAACTACAAATCAACAAGCTCCTCGACCAAATCAACGGAACGCAGTGTCCCAGTCCTTCAAACACACCGTCTGATGAACCTCCATTGAGGGGGTCCACGTTCACTTGACATCACATTTGCTATCCGACTCTACCTCAAGCGAAAGTTCACTCCCAATGCAGTCCACACGTTTCATCTCTCCAATGCAACACCAATAGTCTGTTCCCCCCTCACCAATTTCACCACGCAAATCACTTCGCCGACCAAAAACACCGCGCATCTGCCTGTATCCTCTTCACTCAGCAAACCTGTTTGTTTGCAATGCTCTATTTAGTACCACCCCACAACCACCACGACCTGACAACCATCACAAATCACGTGTGTGCGTGCACGTGTCGGCGTGCTTGCGATATCCAGCTCACACACACGTGGTGTTGTTGGAAGGGGCCTGAAAACCCTCGGAAACCTTAATGCTCCGTCAATCCACGTTCTTCTCTGCACTCTTCAGATAGACACACTCACATTCAAGACACGTCTCGGACCACAAGCCTCAGTCAACAAAGGGGAGTGGATGTGGACATGAAGCTACGACGCCCAACATCGGCGTGCCTTCTTGAGTAGCATAGGGGAACAGGGCAGGATCCACACACAAACTAGTCACTGCACTCACTACTTTTGCTGACTGGCTACTTCTTCGATTACTGAATCGGTAGAACCAAACAGTGCTCCAGAAGGGGCTAAAATTCCACGGCTTGACAAAAGGACGACCACTTAAGGGCCAAAATCCCACGTGTCTTGCAGGAAAATAGAAATTGCGATTAAACTGCATGCCGACACACATGGAGATTTAAAAAATAACTACAGAAGTTGGACCTCTCACTTTAAGGGTAGTCTTGCTGCGCATAATGATGCCGTCAAAATGCAATTTGCCCTTATCAACTTATCAAAACGGTTGCGCAAAAAAGCGAAACCGCGTCTGGGATGCTATTAATGTAACTTTAAAACAACGGATAAATCTCGATTACTCGGAGCAGAGCAGTCTGCTTAGTTAATTTGAATTTAAGGTTAAGATGAACTAAAATTTGTGCACTATTTATTCACTCAATGCTGGTAAGACGCGCAGGCTTGCAAAATTGCAACACATTGAACTTAGTTGCATATGACATGAAATCATCTTTAGTTGAAAACTCTCAAGAGGCTAAAACTCTGCTCCCAAAATTTCACAAACAACCAAAATTTCACAAACAACCAATCAAAAAACTCACTCTCATAGCCCGTGGATTGGATAGCATTTCGACAAATCCAGGTCGACTCATCTGCCTCGCCAGTTGCGGCAACATTCGGCGCAAATTCTCCCGCATCGCCGGGTCCTGACTGGCCGCACTCCATACTGGATTCGCGGACAGAAAGGCCTCAAACGTCTCCGGGTTTGATGCCATCACATCGAGCATCTGACGCACGTAGGGAGCCTGGAATGCTGACGACATGGTGTCCGGGTTAAAGGGAATCCCACCAAGAAGTGAGGTAGCCGTTGTTCCTCCTCCCGACGACGGTGTTGTGGTTGTTGGAGTCCCTCCTTCACCAGGTGTAGCAACTGGGGCTGGTGTCGTGGTCTCGGTTTGTTGCTGCTGTGGCGGTGCCCATGGATTTGGCATTGGTTCATTTGAAGGAGCAGCCTGTCTATTTGTGTTTCCTAACGAAAATGCAAACGAATGATAGGAAAGCGGAAAACTCGCAAAACCAAGAAGCTAGAGCATAAGCTCAACAAAGAAGACGACAAGTGCACAAACATACTTCTCTTTCTGGCTAAAGTAACGCAAAGCCACATCGTGGAAATTACGCTTGAAACCCCATACGAAAGCTCCCGTTATTCACTTTGGTAATTAGATACACCAAAAAATCGAAAAATGTAAGCAGTTTTATGGACAGGAGTACTTCCGAATCGACTCATTGTACCAGAAGCAAGTTTGTACTACGAGAGATAAGGCACACTTTAATCCCAACTCCCGCATCCCCATTTCATGGTAAAGGCTCTTATAGTTAGTCGTCGTCAATACAGATGGGAAAGCCGCTGCTTCGATATTTGGATGCGGCACTAACTCAACAAAGGAGTAGTTTGAAGAGCTTATGACTGAACAAATTACTGCAAGATTAGAGCTCAAACAGAAGACTGGGCTAGACCGCTAATAAAAAATCAGTAGCTCAAAAAATTGAGCAAAGTGGAGGGACCGAGAAATAGAAGAGAAAGCGGAATTCTTAAGGTCTACGTAGTTGTTTTGATGACCGGTTATACTGACGACTTTGAAAAAATCACTTCATAGGGGGGTAAGTTCACAAGCATGCATGAAAACAGCTAACGTGAAACTTAAGCGGCTTAAAATTATAGGCTCATTGAAGTCCCGCTTAAGGACATATCCGCGTGTAAACAACGAAGCTGTTGGACATTTGCAAATCTGACCCTAAACACCATATTAATATAGGCCCAATTCAACCAGAGGCGTGGTAAATCGAATTCTGGTGATCCAAAACAGAGCTTCCAAACCATTTTTAAAGTAGTATAAGGAGGGTTAGGGGTGGGAAACTGAGATTTCAACAGCAAGTCGAACAAGGAACAAAATGAACGAATGGTAGTGAATAGCAGGAACATACTTTGCCTTCTTGGACCTGTGTGGACAAATGAACGATACAAATCGTCGAAAACGCAACGACGAAAGATCGACCGGAATGGTATTTTAACAACCCACCTGCGAGGTCAGCAAAAGGGTTATTCGCATCGCCACCCTGCATAGCATTGAGCATAGGTTCTTGAACGCTCTCGTAGATTCGTTGAAGATGACCGCTACCTCCGGGGATGGACTCGAGATTGAGAACAGCGCGGTCGTAGGAACGCATCATCTCTTGCACCAGCGATGGATTGGAGGCAATTTCCATGGATTGACGAAGAACCTCAGGGTTGGTGAGCATCTGACTCAATTCGGGGTTGCGCTAAATGAAAAGCAATACTATACCTTTCGGAAGTACCAAAACTGCGATTCCGCACACCCGAAAGTTTGTGATGCCGATATTGTTTGATAGACCCACTATCAGCGTCACATGTGCATGAGTTGCGTTTCTGAACCGGTTATAACAACTGTGGTTAAAACGCATCGTGTCACAGATGATGGAGTCAAATTTTCAAAAAATGGCGACCAATTTTTTTGGGACTATGACGGAGTACGCACCATTGTTATAAAAAAGTACAGCAGTAGTTAAGCCTGATAATCAATACAGGTAGAAATTTGTTATTACAATGAAACTACCTTCGAAACAAAGAATGATTAATTAGAGAAATTAAGAGCAATGTGCCAAAACAGGTCTAGCAACTAAGACACACGAGTTCCTAATAGCACAACAAACACACCACAAAGGTTGATCCGAGTAGCAGATGCCAGAAGCAAGTGAATATACCATTTAAAATGGATACATGAAGTTACGTTATAAGAAAACCCTTGATGACGCATTAAGCCACAGAAGAACAGATCCGGCAGCTGATTAAGCCATCATCCTTAGATGATCCCCATGACACCTTTGCAAAATACTCAAGTGAGTCTCCCCCAAACTAGTGACTCATGCCCATCACACAAAAACGGTTATTTCATTAGACTGACCTTCACATGAGAGGTAACACCAATTGTGTACACTTTTGGTAGTCTGCGATTTTAGTAAAAAGTCCTACTTAACAAAAATGCCACCGTATAATGCTCGAAATCGGCCATGCATCTACTATACTTAACATCGGAGGTCGTTAAGACACAAAACGGGTGATTTTGCACACAAGCAAAAGAGCACATGGCAAAAAAACGGAGAAATACCCATCCTACTGACAAATATTAACCTCATTGGGATCTTTAAGTGTCAGGAATCAACTGCTAACAACTGCCCTTAAGGGTGGCCTCCAAACACCTTTGGCACGTTGGCGTACAAGTATACGAGAAGAAAAAGAAGTGATTATTGATGGCTCAAAGTGTGACAAACTGGTGCATTTCTAAGCCAATCAAGCTATCCGACAAATCCAATCATTCATGATCTCAGTATGTTCTGCAATAAATGTTCCTCCCAGAAGCAGATAGAAGCGAATCTCATAAACAGATTTTCGACTAGCAAAGTAATGAATTAACGGATTCATGATCCTGCTGGACGCGTCGGACCTTCGAGAAGTCAATAACAGTGAATCGACCCATCCTATCAATCAATCTACTAAAGATTGGAAAATCACAAGTGCCCCGGCTACAATTGGAGTACAAACAATGGCTGCAAGTGTTAGTTGATGAAGCCAAAACCGACAAAATTAAGGCTAAAGTACTTTCCCTTATTATGCGTAATCAATGGTAAACATTGCGGCACAAACTCCACCCAAGAAAAGGCGCTTTTAAAATAGACAAAAAACTAAACTGCAGTCAATTCAGACAACAGAGGTGAATAAAATTACCCGCATTCCGCGGAACCTGCACGGTATGCAACCGCATAAAGTCCTAAGCGCAGAGTAAATAATCTGCGCTATAAGTCCGTTCCAGGTTACCAAAGATTGAAACCCTTTAAAACTAGTCGATTACGACAAATGAATACCTCAGCTTCCATCACATAGGCTAATGAATACACTAGGAAGACCAGGAGGGTAAGCGTGCCTACTTAAAACGAGAGGTAATGATTTTCTTACGAAGAACAAGGCACTAAATACAAACAAGTTGATTTTACCAGCTTTTAGTTGCATGGACGACCAAAAATCCAGATCCTAAAGAGTACGAGAGTAGGAAAACTTGCCTCCATAAGCTCGCGCATCTGCGGATTGGACTGCATGATGCTACGCATGACTTCAGGATTACTGACAAGAGACTGCACCAATGGACTTTCCATGACATTTCTAAGCAGCTCTGGATTGCGTAGCACTTGCTGTTGCATTGTCTGTTGCATTGAGGCAAAGCTAGACGCTAAAGAAAGAATATAGAGTAAAGGCAAATGCGTTAGTGACCGAACATATTCCACAAATGCAATCAACTCACGAGATGTGTCTGCAGAACTAAAAAAACGGGCTGCAGAAGCGGTAAGAGGGTCATAGTTACTCGAACGATTTTGACCTGGTGAATAAGATGGGGCTGTTGACGAAGGAGTGCCTGTTGCTGTCGCCGACCCTCTTTGACCACTCAATCGCTAAGACCGTAAATTCCACCAAAGCAACTTACCTGTGGGTCTTGCTATAGAAAGTATCGATAAGAAAAGATTAATTTACCTTGATAACTACATGCACCGTAAGGCCATCCTGAAGCTTGTGCTCGGAAAGGGTGTTTTCATCCTTCAGGATTTTCCCAGCATAGATCAAACATACACGGGAGGGAGTGACTTCGAAAGCCTTTGCAGCTTCTTCGCGCAACTAAAGAGGGTCACACAGTTATGCATGAGTTACCTCTTTTATTGTTCCGTTATCTTTGACCGACACTGTCTTTTCTTGAGTGGGAGCCTTTAGCTTTAGCGTTATATCTGCCATTGCGCCCAAAAAGCAGAATCACCTATTCTGGCTAACTATGTATGACGTGGATCCAAAAGCCCCGCTTGGAAATAGAACATTCATGCATTTAAACTTTGTAGCACATAAATTTCTAAAGATTAATTTTATAAAGGGCCAACATTTAAAAATAGTTTAAACATTGAGCACTAAAATTTATGTACGACTTCTTGCAGCCTTTATGACGAGTGAAAGATAAATTTAAAGCTAAAATGCACATGCAGATACGCGCAACGTGTTTTCTACGCAGCGTCATTAATAGGACAGTTTGTCTTTATTGAAAGTTGCGATGATCCATTATTAATGGTTTCTATACTTGCAAAATATGGCACTAAATCGCTTATTTAACAATTTTGACCTTTTAGAGAAGCAGAATCGATGCAATTGTAGCGTCCTGAGGCTCTATCGAAGGCAAAAGAAGACAGAATGCTAGAGCAGAATATATACTCAACGGACAGAGGAAAATAGGCTGCTGGCATGGCCCGGAGGCCAGCGTACTCATCTAGGGCAATATGGCCGCAAATGACCCTAACCGAAAACGGTAATTCAAACGAACAAAGCACTACAGTTGTAGCAACCTGAGGCTACCTTAAGGCCAAAGAAGGCAAAGTGGCAGGGTAGAATACATGTATTCACCGGACAGAGGGAAATAGGCTGCTGGCATGGCCCAAAGGCCAGCCCACACAGCTAGGGCAATATGGCCACCTCTGTGACCTTGGCAGAAACCGGCAGTTCTAACAAACAAAGTACTACAACAGTAATACTTTGTTTGTTCTAACTATCTGTTTCAGTTACTTAGGTAAGCACATTGCTTTAGCCGTGTGGGTTTGGCCTCCGGGCCATTCTGGCAGGCCAAGGAAGCCTGAGAGCGTTACAATTGAAATTACTGGCACTTTTTATGAATAGTGCAGCTGCCTTGCGGTATCGCGAATTCAGGCTAAAAATTTGACGATTAAAAATTATCAGTTTCGTCTGGGAAAGTTGCGCATAGCGACTACGTTGTTTTCACTTCCCTTTTTCTGCGACCACCACAGGAGCAAAAAACTAGCTATTCTGTGACATTTGTTATCTTAAAATAATACAAAACGGTACTATCTGCTTCGAAAAATTTTGTGTTTTTGTCAAGCACGAGTTTTGGATCATGTCTTTACCTTTACATTTGAAACGGCATAAGCGTTGCACATGAGGTCCAAAGCCACTATGGAATATCGGCTAAAGCATACCCTCAGGACAATTTGACGTGCATGCACGCACACAAGACATCAAGTTACTCCAGTATTAAATAAGAATTCAATTGTTTTACTTACCTGCGACTTCTTGAGTGCTTTTTAGAACATCAGGAAGGCGTTTCAGTTTTCTTTTGCTGTACCAGACCTCTTGAGGCAAAACTGTTGCGTATTAGCTTTTGATAAGGCTGAGACTACTATCTTGGTTATAGTCGACAGTTTTTCAGTAAAGATGCATTTGAGGAGGCCTGAGGCAGCTCCAATGCCAAAACTGAGTATTATGCAATCATTCAAAGCCAGAGCAGAGATTCTGGCTTTCCCTGTATTAAATTTCTGCTTTAGCTACTGCTGTAAAAAATATCTGCGAGCCAGATGTGTCAGTCTTCAAACCATGGGCCCATTTGGATATTATCCAGTTACGTGAGAAGTGGAAGGGCTGTCACTTATTTACATAGTAGGTACCTGCTCACAAATACTTTGGACAAAGCCATAGCAACAAGTTTTACAGTCGTTTATGGCTATCGCTGTAGTATTTTGTTTGTTGGAAATACCGGTTTCTGTCAAGGTCACAGAGGTGGCCGTACTGCTCGAGCTGCGTGGGCTGGCCTGTGGGCCATGCCAGCAGCCTATTTCCCTCTGTCCGTTGAATATATATATATTCTACTCTAGCATTCTGCCTTCTTTTGCCTTCGAGAAAGCCTCGAGACGCTACAATTGCTGCTATAAAATCCGGAATACGGGTCGTTGCATAAGATAGATATCATTTGCACCCCTTCTGCTACGAATCACCACCAATTCTTCCCATCTGTAGTACGAATACTAATCGCACAATACTAGAACATAGATCTTTGCAACAAAATTGTAAGACGGAGGCATTTTAGCATCAGATTGGCCTTCTAGTCTAGTGCCTTTGAAGTTCTCTCAAGACAATGAGATATTGCGCTAGGCTAGGATGCATATGTTCACCGCGTAAGAGGCTGCGCTTTGTAAAATGGCTAAGAAGCTAGCTCTCCCGGGAAGGACATAATAGCACTGACATGCAGTACGATGGGTTGCAATGAGCGCTACCGAACTATCACCAATCCCGCAAATGGCTATAATGGCTAAGGATTAGGGTTGCACAACCCTGATAAAAAAAATGAAAAAAGCACGCAAATTTGCTGAAAGATCACAATAATCGCTATATGTACATACAATCGTCTGCTAGTAAAAGATTTTTTAGGTAATTTAGGAACCACATGACTCCAGAGCATTTCTCGCATAACATGCACTTCTCAAGTAGTGGACACCAGTGCAGATGATAGAATGATTTACACTATCACAAAACATTCGTTATTGTTTATTATGCTTAGAAATTTAAGAAAGTTTGCACGTAGTGAGAACGATATTTGTATTTGGCTTTTAATCAAGTGTGTTTATCGCGTGCATTTCGTGGGCACTTGGTGGAATCTACACGTCACTTGCGTTTTCTTGGGTTTTTTTTTATTAGTGTACAGTGGTGGTGTTCCTATAAAGTCCTGTAGATAATTCGGTATTCATTATGCCTCTTCGGTTGGACGTGCGCAAAAAGCTTTCTTCGCGGTCCGACAGGGTGAAAGCTGTTGATCTACATCCTTCAGAACCATGGATTTGTGCCTGTCTCTACAACGGGAATGTTCATGTTTGGAACATTGAGTCGCAACAGTTGATCAAGACTTTTGAAGTTTGCCTTGTCCCTGTTCGTGCAGTTCGTTTTGTTGCGCGAATGAATTGGATTGTTACCGGTGCTGATAATCAATGCGTACGTTGAAGTCTTTAGCGAATTCTTTTGAGATGTGCAATGGGTTTAAGCTAGATGTTAGTTTTGATTTTTTCAGCTAACTGTTTACAATTATAACACTCTGGAAAGAGTACACCAGCAGGTAGAAGCACATGGGGACTACATTCGGTCAATTGTTGTGCATCCAACACAGCCGCTTATCCTTACATGTTCAGACGACGTGACGATTCGGCTGTGGGATTGGGAGAAAAACTGGAAGTGCGCGCAGGTTGGTTGGTGGGACTCGCTCCAATTCATCTCCTTGTGGTTTTGCTTTTATACTTTCCACTAATAGGTGTCCCAAGATTTATTTGTTGAGAATTTGCCTTTTGTGTCGATAAATGAGCTATCTTGTCTGCTTAGCTGTGTGCGAATGTTGCCTTGGTTGAGAGAAAAACATGGCCTTTCTTGTTAAGGCAACTGCTTACATCTTTGTGTCTATCTCTTTATTCGACAATCCATCTATCCCTCTACATATCCATCCATTCCACATTCCGTCCTCTCATCCATTTAAGCCTCCGTTTATTTATCTCTTGAAGATCTTTAGTGGTCATTCACACTACGTGATGCAGTTGGCGATTAATCCGAAGGACAACAACACATTCGCCAGTGCCTCGCTCGACTGTACGGTGAAAGTCTGGTCACTGGGCTCGCCACAGGCCAATTTCACGTTGGAAGGTCACGAGAAGGGCGTGAATTGTGTGGACTATCATCCGAGTCCAGATAAGCCGTACTTGGCCAGTGGGTCGGACGATCATACGGTGCGGATCTGGGACTACCAGACAAAGCTTTGCGTCCAAGTGCTTGAAGGCCATGTACAGAATGTCACGTAGGTTCCTTTATACCATGCTGATCCATCCACGTTATTCTCGTCCGTTCTTGATCTTTCCACTTGTTGCTGACTTATCAACACGAATGCTCGCCTTTTGCGATATCCTTCCCTTCATTCCTGATTTACCCATTTATCTGAAAGTGGTCTTTTTGCTCACTTACTTAGCATCAATCTATTCTCGACGCATTTCTACACCTAAACCGTTTTCCGCTAAATTGCTTCTTTCGATTCATGCCTACATCTTATTTTTTTTATTTTGTACATTTCATCCTTCATTCCAGCGCGCTGGCTTTCCACACCGAACTCCCGGTCATCCTTACCGGCTCTGAGGATGATACCGTGCGCGTGTGGCACTCCACCACTTACCGCCTCGAATCGACTCTCAATTACGGTCTGGGTCGTGTTTGGACTGTGCAGTGTCGTGGGGTGGGTGGACGACAGACTGTGGTGGGTGTGGGCTACGATGAGGGCACTGTAGTGATTGCTCTTGGCCGTGAGCACCCTGCCGTTTCCATGGACGCCTCAGGCAAATTGGTGTGCGCACGACACAGCGAAATGGTCAACGCTAACTTGCGCTCCGTGATTGCAGCGGCAATGGCGACGGGCGGGGGCGGTGGTGCCCCAGGGGCAGTAGAAGGAGCAGGAGAGGGCGGCATAATCGAAGTGAGGAATTGTAAATATTAGTTATTGAATAAGCAAGAAAGTTGACCATTCATTCGTGATGGGGGTTGTTCATTTTCGCCCCTATCATCTAACAATCCGTTTACCTCAACTTTCGTATGGCAATCCGCCCCTTGGCGGAGAGGTGTAGGGCGACACGTTCCCATTTCATGTCCGTCCCTGCACCCATCAATCCATCTCGGATGCATCAACCTCCTCCCAACCGACATTTCTCCAGTCTATGTGCGCTTAAGTGATCGTGATTTCCACAAATTTAAGGATGGAGCCCGCCTACCTGTGGTCTATAAGGAAATGGGTGCTTCGGAAATCTTCCCCCATACAGTGGCTCACAACGCCAACGGTCGCTTTTTAGCGGTATGTGGTGACGGTGAATACGTCATCTACACAGCCATGGCTCTGCGTAATCGAACTTTTGGTTCAGCTCTCGAATTCGTCTGGTCCCAGGCTGATCCGAATGTCTATGCTGTGCTGGAAAGCAATTCCACCTTCAAGGTTAGTCTGCATGTTCACGATCCCCACTTTAGTAGCTTTCAATGGAACACTGAGTATTCGCATACCTTCCTTGTAGATTTTTAAGAATTTCAAGGAAGCCAAATCTGTTAAAATGGATTTTGGAGCAGATCAAATTTTCGGTGGACACTTGCTAGGCGTCCGCTCAGTGGCCGGATTCACCTTCTACGATTGGTCAACTGGCGTGTTGGTGCGTCGAATTGACGTCACTCCGGTTTCGGTTCATTGGTCAGAAAATGGCAATCAAGTGGCTATTTGCACCAAGGACGCCTTCTACATTCTTCGATATCGGCCGGAGGTTATTGTGGAAGCCATGATCCAAGGCATCACTGATCCTGATGGCGTTGAAGCAGCTTTTGAGGTAATGTCATTCCTTTATCTTTGGGAAGTCGACGCTAGCCCGCTTGAAAAATCCATCTATCCCGTACCCATCCATTCATTCCATCCTTGTCCTCTCACTTCCGATAAATCTCCCTTAGCTAATTCCCGATGGTGAAGTCAAGGAGTCCGTAAAGACCGGCTGCTGGTTCGGCGAGGCTTTCCTCTTCACCAACTCCACAAATCGTCTCCAGTACTACGTAGGTGGTGAACTCGTGTCCGTTGCCCATCTCGACCAACCCATGTATCTCCTCGGCTATCTAGCCTCCGAAAATCGTGTCTTCCTCATCAATCGTGATCTTAAGGTAGGAGGAAGTAGCAAAGAACTGCTAGTCCGTTTCCAGTAGCATGGACGTTTTATCGGTTGACTTTCTTCCACCACGAAAAGGTTGTCAGTTACACGCTCTCACTCTCCGTTTTGGAGTACGAGAGCGCTGTACTACGCGGCGACTTTGAGTCAGCCGATGCCATCCTTCCAAACATTCCAATGGCAGCAAGGACGAAAGTGGCCCACTTTTTGGAGCGTCAGGGCTTCAAACAGCAGGCCATGCGGGTGACGGTCGACCCCGAGCACAAATTTGACCTTGCTATACAGTTGGATGACGTGACGACGGCGTATGATTTGATCAAGGAGGAGGATGTGGAGGGAAACGAGGCAAAGTGGAAACAAGTGAGCCTGCAGTCCTGCTGCAAAAGTCGGCTTGAATTGTCAATCAGTAAACGACTCGCGTGCATCTATTACCTACCATTTCAGCTTGCCGAAGTGGCCTTAAAGGCGTGCAACTTTTCCCTCGCCCAAGAATGCTTCGCCAAGACTCAAGACTACGCCAGTTTCCTTCTCATCGCCAGCAGTTGTGGTGACACCAACATGATGCAAAGATTGGCTTCGGACGCTTCCGAGGCGCAAGTCGATAATCTCGCCTTCCTTGCCCACTTCCTGCTCGGCAACCTTGAGGCCTGCCTTGAAGTCAGTTCCGTGAAATTTCTTTCGAAACATTGTCGTCGCCCTTTGCGATCTATTTGAGGCAATTCTTTTTTCATATTTCTAGCTGCTGCTAAAAAGTGAGAGATACCCTGAGGCGGCGTTCTTTGCGCGCACCTATTTGCCGAGCAAGGCCCCGGAGGCGGTTGAGAAATGGCGGAAGTGGCTTGAAGTCTCGCATCCTAAGGCGGCTGAAGCCCTAGCCAATCCATCTCAATATCCAAATCTGTTTCCTCATTGGGAGGTATGTGAATTCCCATGCGCCCCCTTCCTTTTGCTTAACCCTTCAAACACGAAACCTAGTTCTGGTTCTGGAAAGGGCTGGCTAGAACGTTTCCGATTTTGATAGCTTAGTAATACTACTCAACGGACGTCCAAAAAGGCGTTTTAGTGAGACGGAAATGTGGACACCATGGTGGGCGTCGTCGCTGACAGCAAGGGCGACAGATAGACTACCGAGTGCTACCAGACCTGCAGAATTGCATCTGGCGCATGTTTCTACCCTTCCCAACATTGTTTTATAAAAAATTGAGTTGTTCCACTTTTCAGGAGTGTCTTGCCACGGAAAAGTGGCTAGCGGAGGACCACAAGAAACGCAAAAATTTGCCCGCCACAGCCTACCCCCAACAAACGCCTCTATGGGAACGCAATGTTGCCGAGGAGATGGTTGCATCCCAGCCCCTGTCGGCTGATCTCCTGGATATTCAAAAGGAAATGGAATTCATGCCAACCCCGTCCCATGATCCGATGGAGGAACTATTTGGAACTCGAGACACGCAAGCAGAGGAGGAAAAAGGAGGATTTGCCTCTTTTTCTCAATTCAATGAACCAAAAGAGTTCACACCTGAGTTTCTAGAAGTTTCAGAAGCGGAGAAAGAAAAAGGGGATATTTTTGCGCCTCCGGAGTCTCCAGCCCCGGTTGTTGAAAGCAAGAGTGATCCCATCGACGATTTGTTGAAGTTGTCGCAAGTTCACACAGAAGAGAGTGCTCAAAACGATGTGGAGGAGGAGGAACAAGACGAACCATTTCATGACGCTGGACAGCAGGAAGATGTAGTAAACCCATTTGCATCCCTACCTACCGCAGAAAAGCAGCCCCTCGGGTTGGACGACTTTGATGCAGAATTGGAACAGCAGTTGGCAGCTTTCAATATTGGCGCCAGTGAAGGCGTTCAAAAACCCCCAAGCCAGAAGAAAGACCTCACTGACAATGACGGTTGGGGCGATGAAGATGACGACGATGGTGGTGATGAAGAAGGGGACGGCAGGGATATTGAATGGTAGGCGCGACAAGCTGCCGCAAGTTTTTTTTGTCCTTACTCCTTCCTTTCATTATTCAGTGTGATGAGTTTTTTTGCTTCCATTGAGTATGAATGCAATGTATGAATGCTTTTGACTACATAATTGTCTGTCAAGGGCAGCCTTCGATGTGATCTTTAGTGTCAAGGGAGGAGGAGAGGTCGTGGAAGCCACCAAGCGATCAGTTAGCTAAGACGCTTCACCAAATTACGGCATCGAAGGAGCGCCACACATTGAACCGATGCCAACCGATTGTAGAGCTAAGAGGTCATGCGACCATGACACGAGGGCTAGCAGCTCCCCGCGACTAACGGCGTACAACTCGAGGCCAATGGCACTTTAAACATCTCCTTAACGGCACCTGATTGATTTACTCGAGTCTAGTAAGCTGGTTGGTCCCTTTTGATTCCCCTCTTACCGTATTAATCTCTACTCAATTAACCTACTGAAATAACACGGTCTCCCTATTCCGTGGGTTGCGTATTAAAATAACAACACGAAAGGCAGTAATCAGGCAAAATTTAGAAGTTATGAGGGAAAAAAGAACAGGCGGGTAGCAGTAACCACTTCCCTAATTGACATCCCCCTCCGCGGGGAATCCAAGGCTCATTCGAACACTTTGCATCGCCATTTCATTGAATAGTTTGCGATTCTCTCGCCACGTCTTTGCCGCATCAACATTGGCTGCACTCTCGTCATTCGGTTCTAGGGGCATAAACTAATATCTACTGAGCTTGATGCCAGGTGGGTAAGCACCTTCAAGGCACTCTCCACTCACCTGCCAGCATGCTGACAACGGAAAGGAGGATTTTCTCCACCGATTGGACTGGACTCCATCTTTCTGCGGGAGTTTCGTAGCCAAGGGGATCATTACCGGGAGTGTGGAGGATGGAAATGCATACCCGGCCGTCGGGATAAACTAGAGGGACAATTTTAAAAGCAGCGTTTCAAAGCCACTATCAGTATTTCGAGATACCGAAGAAAAATTTTTTGTCTAGCTGATAGGAACAGTAGAATTGCAGTAATTTTGTGAAACAGAACTCTACCGTGGCAACGATTTGAACCAATTTTTGCCTCAGCCGTGACCTGGTCAGATAGTTGACGCGTGCAAGGCAAATCAGGGCTGACCTCAGTCACCAACCCCATACATTCATGCAATTTGGCGGCAATGAGGCCTAACTTAGCCGATATTCTAGCGACGACAGGTGACTTCAAACGGTTCGGTGTAAAAAGCCAGATTTTTCGGGTTGATTCTAAGTCATTTTAGGAAGATTAAAATATTTCCTCCCAAGATGACTGCAGAAATACAGGCTCGTGCGATTAGCGTCCTTTTACTGGCACCAAAACGACGGGTCCCCCCTTAACCTAACGCAATCATCTTTGGGTGAATCACTGCCCAAGGCCGGCGCGGAATCCTTCACCGCAATTTCTTCACTTATCGGCAAAGAAGCCACACAAGAAGCACCTGCGAGCATGGTACAGGTTTGAACTCGATTCGTGGACCAGACCAACTCGGGTTAGATTTAAAAAAATTTAACCAACACTTTGTGACACAAAAGCCAGTTTAGAATAGAAAACGAACAGTACGAAGCGCAGTGAGGCGCATCAGGTGGGTAGAATGAGGTGTCCGTCAATGCCGCAAAATGTGTAGATCGAATTAATGCTCCCGTGAGTCGTAAAGAGTAAGCAGAACAGATTAAGATGAAAACTACACCAATTTTCATACTCACTTCAGGCGAGTATCCAGCGCTTTGTAAAGGGCACTTAATCCCTATTTTTTGTTGTCAGAAGCCTTGTTTCTTTTACAAATGGCTACTGAATTTTACGCATGGAAGTTATGATTCTAAGAAAAGGCGGATCATTTTATGTTGCAGCAACAGAATAAAACATGCATCCAAAAGTAACCCATTTCAAAATGAGTAGCTTTTGTACATCAGCTGGTAAAAGGCAAGCCATACTTGACCAAAGGCTGACATCAATCCAAATCACTTTCAGGAATAAACTATGGTACTCAAAGCCACGGAAAACCAATACAAATTCCACAAAACTCAAAATATGGTAAATGACACGATTTGGACTAGGTTGTAATAAGTACAGTAGCAACATATAGGGTTCGACCGAAGAATAAATGGAATAGTTTTCAATGCTCGAACGGGAGAGTAAGGATTAAAAATTCACTGCAAAATTAATTGAAAAACAAAGGGAACGTACTATTAGGATGAAAGATATTGCTAGTAAAACGCATTTTCGGGGGCGAAAGTGGGTAGTCAGGAGGGAAGGACAAGCGCGAAGCGAAGACTCCGCCCTCAAAAGGAGTCCCATCTGGACCCCTAGGAAAGTTGAAATGTTAATTAGCGATAATATTAATTAGGTACGAGGAAAGTAGCATTACTCGTAGGAAGCATCCTAAAATGGTTACTGCCTTTTAAAACTGTGATAAGCAAGACTCGAGCAAGGAGTAATGTAGCTTAATTTCCAAATGCTATAACCGACTTCTGGCGTAAAACTTACATGATGAAGGCTTCCCACTCAAAGAAGTTGGATTCGTCAACTGGGCCCGCTACAATCCCTTCCGGAGGGTTGTCAGTGAGCTCTTAAAAAGCACATTTATTGTATGAAGGTGAGCACGTGTGCCATGATCCTTAAGAAAGTTCATGATCTAAGCACATAGTGCTCCCACATACAAAGAAAAATAGCGAGCCAAGGAACGAATAAACTTACGTTTGTACTCAGCCATCAGTCTTTTAAGCGCGCTCCCAGACATTGCCTACCACGTTATTACAAATTGGGGACGACTATTTTGCCTATGGCGCATTTATTCGCAGCCATTAGAAACAAAGCAATAGTTCTTGCTTAAAAACTCTTAGAATAGGCAGTGTATATTAAACACTGTCCTAACTTTGTGTTCAGTTATTTCCTTTGTTTAAGTATATTGTAAAATCCGAGGTGGCATTAGTGATCTATATAAATTTAGCTTACCACCGTTTCATTTACCTTAATTAATTAATTAATTACACAATTAATAATGCAATATTGACTTGTCTTAGTAGATGCAGTAAGGGTGCTTTTGGACAATAAGTCTCGTTCCGGGAGCAATCGCAAGGAAAGGAATGAAAGCATTGCTGCAATTGGAATTTAAAACTCTCTACAGCCATTCACCTATTAAGCGTTAGCTAAAGCAGTACAAGCTGGCATGGCTTGTCTCCAAGTTGTTATATTTATGAAAGGTTTGTGACTGACATTTTAATGCAACATGGTTTGTAATGCCTATTCTTTAAAGATGCTTTGTAGGCTAGAGGCGGGCAAACAATTTGAACCTGGTAGCGGAGCGGCGTGGTGACTCTGGGGAGCGTGGCTTATCCCCGTCCTAATCTCTCTCACTAGGCCTCGCTGTACTCTCTTTCCCCCATAATAAATATGTCGAAGCGTACCTAGATTTCTAATAGCAAGGGTGATCAGAAGGAAGAGGAGGATCCCTCTACATGGTTCCTTTGTAGCGTCCCGAGACTCCCTTGAGGCAGAAGAAGGCAGACTACCAGGGCAGAACATATATGTACTCAACAGACAGAGGGGAATCAGCCTACGCAGCTAGGACTACGTACAAACAAACAAACAAAGTATTACATCCTTTCCTAACCAGCCATCATTGTTGTCATTCAAGTTGGGATTAAATCGAAAAATAATTGCATGCAACACAGCCGATACATCGAGTCTGGGAAGCTCTTAATGGTTTATAATAATTTTTCCACCGGTTATAGAAACGGCAAAATACGACAGGTTTTTCAGCCTTCCATAAATACATTTTGAAATTTTCTGCTCAATAGAATTAGCTACCTTAATCTAAGGCCAGTCCTAAGCTAACAAAACGTGTTACGTTACTGTCCTATCAAAAATGTTATTAATTATCTGCTGCAAATGTGATTTGTCGCAATTCAAATCCTACCCACCACGTGATACGATTATCAATATGCTATTTTCAACCGTCGTGAATTTCATCTAAGGTTAAGTACCACGTAGGAGCCAGACAACAGTTCAAAAGTATGTATTACTTTCGAAACCATCCGGAGCTAGCAGTGCTTGTGATTTTGGCCCTTAGTTATCATTCCTTTTTTGAAGGCCGCCTCGGACGACACATGAAAGTTCTGCCATTGGGTAAGAAGTAGCGTTTTACCCTCCACTGTGTAATTTAAAGCATATCTGTATACAAGTCGGTGTCAGGGTCTGAAGTCCGCCACCATCGGTATGTATCCTAGTAAGACAACCAGCGGAATCCCTCCAAAAATACTTTAGTTTGAGAAGAAATCTGCTGTCAAAACTCGCCACTACACCAACAGTATGATGCATTGAGTGTTTGTTTAAATGGCGTTTTTTTAAATGAACTGCCTGTGCTCCGATCTAGACTCCACTTATGTACACCACCAGCTTAAATCATTACTAACCTACGAATCCGCGCTTTTACATTAGTTTATTCCCAGTATTCGATTGATGTCGCCTCCTCCACCTCCACCTCCTCCTTTTGTGGTGGCGCTGCCAAACCCTACCCCTAAAAATGCCAACACACATACTGATTTCGTTAAGAAACCGCTACTAGGTATTAATTAAGTAGCGTCGGAATGTTATGTCAAAAATTGATGGCGCCAGGGTGATTATGCTGTAGGAACTAGCCATCCCATGGAATAATAGAATTGCAACAGTAAATGCCCCCTAACTTCTTGATAGCAAAATGAAGCCTGAAATCTTTAGGCATCTTAAAAGAGCAAGCAAGGGGAGAAATCTGCCTTTCTATTGTCATTAGTGAAAAGTCGTTCTACCGATGCCGCCTCACCTAATACGCGAAGTGCCTTGCACAAACTCTAGAAAACCACCAGCTACGATCAGACGTCAATCATTTATTGCACTGACCACCTCAATCTACCTCATGTAGTAGCAGATCCTATGTGCGTGTTCTTTTGGGCAACAATTTTCTCCTGACGCTTATTCTCAAATTTTTCATAATAATGCATACTAAAAGCTGCATTATTCATGTTGCTATTCTTTTAGCGTTGGGAGAATACACCGTGCCTGAGGAAAACCAATCATCCTGGTTATTCATTGGCTCCCACACCGCTTGCTGCGGCTTCATTCCTCTGTTTTGTCTTGACTTATAATCTGTTAGACTTTTAAAACAGTGCCTCAGCAACTGCCTATATTTGGACCTAGTCTTGAAATGAGTTTTCGCTTATGTTTGACTCGTAGTCAAGAATTGGCGCCTCGGTGACCCAAAGCTGTGACGTGGACGTCTACGCATTACGATGGTAAAATTAAGTGAATTCAACTAATGGTATGCAAATCTGTGGTATAATCAAGCGCTTGAGGTGCCTTAGAGGATGGGATAACTTCTAAAGCAATATCTGTTGCTTTCTTTGAATCTGGGAGGATTTTAACAGGATCCGAAGGCAAGAAGTGAGCCCTTGAGAAGCAAAGGCATGTGTTGGAGGAGGTGGGCAGACACTCGAAGGGAATAAGTGGAATGCGTAAAGCGCGAAAGAAACAAGAGTAAACAGATAAATTTGTTCTTTAACAATTATCATAATGACTAGTTTAATTTTGATCTTATCTTTTACTTACTGTTTTAAATGTACCTCGCATCCAATCTCACTGTGATTTTGGGATTTGGTTGATAGTCAGCATGGTAGACTAAGACTCGCAATACGAATTAGCGAAGTGATGGAAGAAGCTGTTAGAAGTGTTAGTGTAGGGCCTTAAATGCCATCAAATAGTCCATTTACCTGCACTCACCACCATTTGCAGGTGGAATCACCATCAGACCATGCATTTGAGATCGCAACAGACATGTGGGTCCAAACGCCTTCTGCCATCATCACTTGAATGGTGGATTTCCTAAAGCCTCGCATCCACGGACCGACACCCGTAACACGGACATGGTACACAAATGCTGTGACCTGGAATTGAAGCAGTCTGTTTCCTATTTCTCAAGTCCCTCTCTGTTGAGGCATTTGAGTTGAAAAATTTCAATGTATTTTAGCCTCATTCAACTCGATACCAGTCTCTGGCAGTAAAGAACATTCAGATTTTGGCCATACTGCCCTAATCGTGTGGACTAGTTTCTAAGCCATGCCGGTAATCTTGGTCCCTTCTGCCCAAGTATTGTGTCTTCTTTTGTCTTCAAGGCGGTCTCGAGACGCTACATTGGTGACAGCGGAAAGTAAGCCGACTCTAAAGGACTTCCATCATGGCTTATATCGCCTGTAATAAACTATAACGGTGCGAAAGAAGTGCACGTGATACAGATGGGAGAATCGCTGAAATTCCGTGATAGAAGGACCAAGAATGACCTTTACTCTCAGAATCCATCCCATTTCCGTGTTCAGCAGGAAAGCTACTAACAACGGAAGCAACACTAGCCGTGAACCGCCTGGATAACTTTCGATACGGAGTTTTCTTACGAAATTCCAACTCTATGGGACTTTGTTAAATCCCCATTCTCTTCCACAAATCTGCTTCTAGAACGATATTCCAACATTCACCTATGGATACGCGCGATGATCAACAGAAACTCTCGTCTACGAAATTGACTTCCTAACCGGACAAGATGGATCAGCAATTTTGCGGTCAATTAGTCGCCTTAGTTGCGCGAAAATTTGACGGTTGGCACGGTCGACTCCTGGTATGGGACGCGGGAGGTTTACCAAGAAGAATGACGAGGACGACGCCCAAGAGTAGAGGAGGGCTATGTAACACTTTTTGCCTGAATACTAATTTCTGTTATGGTGACTTGGGCGGCCATATTGCCCTAGTCGGGTGGGCTGGCCTCCGGACCATGCCAGTAGCCCAGTCTCTTTTCCGTCTGTCTATTCTGTACACGCATTATGACTTACTTTGTCTTTGAGGAAGTTCCAGAACACTACAAGTGTGTCTGAAGGGCTTCGTACCTCTACCTCTGCCTAATTTAAGCACGAATAAGACATACTACGTAGGCGAGATAAGTGCTACTGACATGCAATGGGACTTGGAACTCCTGTCATGCCCTATAGGCTAGTCCGCCCTGCACAGCATCGTACTTTAAGGTATGTTGCGCATAGCATGTAGAATGGGATACCATTTGGGGTGATTGGAGCTAGTGGTTGTGAATGAACAAACAATTTACTTTGCTGGCTTTGACAGGTCTGCAATTGAAGTACAAAGTGTTAGCAGGAAAAAGAAAATTACACTAACCTGAGGTCATTTTTTCATGAATAACCTGCATGTTCGTGCCGATAGCCAACAGCCAGCACGCACCAACGCGGTTGAATTTATACGCTTGAATTTGTGTACTTAATACCTGTTGAGGGACCTTGCTCATCTAAGGGTGCGTCAAAGTATGTTGCCTTGTGCATAATTTGCATTAGTTTTACTAATTACAGCAATAAAAAAGAAGGGCAGTTCTGTCGTTGTGACGTTTACTGTTCCAAGACCCATTGGAAGAGGAGGAGGAGGAGGAGGAAGGGAAGCTGTACTCGAATCGAATCGGCCAGACAATTAATCTATCATTCGGTCATTTGATCTGCTAATTACCACCTTCAGTTACCACTCATTGTTTTTTAACATGCAGTCTTCGGGGTTTGTAGTCAATGTGAAGAAATTACAAGACTGAACTTAGTCTGGGCGAGTTGTCAGCCAATCGCTGGAAAGCTTCATTTTGCCACCACTTCATTGAGACTCCGATCTGTCGAATGCAAGATTCAAATCCATTGTGATGGCTAAGAGTGGAAGATTTACTTGGTGCTAGAATAGAAAAATAGAGGGTCCCGTCCCGAAAGCTCCGTTTAAAAGTTGATTTAGTCGGAAGGTAGAGAAATGAAGCCGATTATTTTAAATGACATAACCGAATCACCTCACCTCCGCAGGTAGCAGGTAAGGGTTTGGTTTAAATTGTTACCATACCTGTCCCTTTTCTAATTGAAAGTATGTAAGGATTATATTATTGTATAGTCATTCGGCGGTAAATCCATTCATTATTACTGATGAACTTCCGTACGACATGGTTTGGTTTCTGAATCCACTCAAATGTCATCGTTTCTACCTATTTTACGCTTCATCTAATCCAACAGCGTTGCTCACACTATTCCTGTTCTCGACCGAAAAAGACAAAGTGTTGGTAAATCGCCATTTCCTCAGTAATTAGTTTTCCCACGAACACGTGTTGTTCTTTTGAACTTTAGAGAGGCAATGCTAACCATTAGGAGATATTATAATCAAATAATAACCAGAACATGCTAGTAACTCCTGTCAGTGTACAGCCAACTTTGTTTGATTTTAACATGACATTGCCTGTCAAGTCTCCACTGACTGGTTTGGCAAGGGGGACAATGCAAATGGGAGATGTTAGCAGCAGTGCGCATTTAGGACATTGACTTGAAGGGAGATAGGTTAAATAAAAAAAACGAAGATTAAGAATATATCTTTTGAAGGGTCCATCCTTCTTTTGCATATATTCCGCCTAAAAAACAATCAAAATGAAGCCCAAACGATTGTGGTCGAGTTGATGGGATTATGCTTTGCGTGTTAAGCATAATGATACAACAGCTTTTCAAATATTTCAAATATTTCAAATATTTCACATCTGAATATGTATGACGTAGAGTGCTTGCTGAATGTGATTAAATACTGCCTTCTGGATGTCGGTTACGCCAATCCAGATTGCCATTGGGTTTGGGCAGGTGACGGTGATGCAGGCAAACGACTTGTTCAGCAGGAAACATTGTATTGCAAACTTAGCGGAGAGGAGGGACTACTGATGCCCTAAAAATGAATAACAGGCTAACAATAACAACCGATAGTCTGACGCGGACCCCTCAATCAATCGTCACTGATCTCGAAACTACGAATTGAATGCAGACTGAGTATTTTTAGGATGTTATTAATGGCCATTAAGCCTTTATGTAAGTGCGAGCCTGTCAATCAACTAGTAGTCGCCACGCGACGGCGACTGTCATGTGTGTGACAACTGCGTTAGACCTTTGCCAATCATATATTAGCCGCTCAACAAAAGAAGCCTAGGCGACGTTAAGACTGGATACAATCTTAGCTAGGACAATGATGAGAATGACTTAGACTCCTCACTCAAATGCTTGTTACCTAAAAGAAGAAGATCCTTACAGAAGCACACTTAAACACTACCGGTCGACTCCCTAAGCATAAACCTTTGGTTCTCAGATGATCTGCCTTAATTGGGTGATAGCAGCGCAAGCCTAATTATGGTGGGAGTTGTTGGATTTCCAAGGTACCGCTGGGTCGAGCCATGGTCGTGCTTGATGGTCATTGACATATACCCGTACGCATGCATTCCCTTAAGCTGTTAATTGTTCAAAACCATAGAACAATATGCGATAGAGCCTCAAGAGCTTCGTTCCGTGGGGTGACACATGAAATGTTTACTTATTGCACCCCCAAGCAGGCCGATCCCATTGCAATGATGGACTCACAGATGGCATCTTAACTTTGCACTAAAAGCGAGAGGTTGCATTTGTGGGAATTGGCAAGATAATTAGCCAATTTACTTACACTTTAAAAGATCGTACTTCTGTTGGGTAGTCATTAACAAGAATAGCCTTTCATTTCTAAGCCAGAAATAGAAATGCTCATTCTAGAAGGGGACGAGTCGTAAAGTGCTAAAAATTGTGAATGCGAAAAGGAGATAGATAGATAGAAGGATAGGTAGAGAATAATGCGTAAAAGAAACGTGAAGTAGAGAGGTTGAAAGAATTCATTCAAAAATAATCCAACGGCATTGAATGGGAAGGAGGAGGATACTGTCAGGCGAGAGATCAATCCAACCAGCAATCCCCAACAAATCGCATTTAAGGTAGCGGACTACTGACATAGAAGGCGAGGTTCGCACGTCCTATTCCACTCACTTTGTCACTGTTTGAGTTCCTTGTACTAGTGAGGCAGTCAGCCATACCGAGAGATTGCTTCGTTAATGAGGCCTGATTTGAACCATTCACGTTAAGCGTCAGGTCCAGCTTGTGCTACGAGCACACATCATTTTAACCTGCGGACCCGCCACAAGAATTGCCCAGTAGAAATGTCAAAAGTGGTTGCCATTAAGGCTGGATTCGTGATGTGACACGCAAACTATCAGTCGATCGTGTGTGCGTGCGAGACGCAAGACGCGGATCCCATTTGTGGATTGTGCAAGAAATTGTGAGATCTTTGCACAAAACTCACTTCTCCTATGACGTTGACAATACGCAGGGAGCAAGGAACAGAACACACGAACGGCACCATATAGTAGGACATTAAAATTAACAATTGTTTTAAATCAGTAAGAGTGATTCGTCTGTCTGGAGAGGTGAGTGATCCAGTGGGGCGGAACTGCACAGACATATTTGTCTGGAAAAAATACGGTTGCCAACCTTGAGTTTTAGGACACCGGAGTGTTATTGCCACACCACACTCTAAAAGTTGTGGTGGAAATGACAAGGTTAAAAAGTAAATAATGAGCCGTCTGCTCTGCATTTTTCATTTTCTTCAAGGGGGATAAGTAGACCCCAGAGTCTGCCATGCGGGCATGTCCTGTGCTTACAACCCTGTCTGCACTGCCAAGCAGAGTTCGACGCGGTAGCACTGTGTCTCAACTACAACGGCGAATTGTGGACCCGTCTCCCTCGTTGCAACGGAAGCAGGAGTGGACGCAGATTTAACTAGTGCAGAAAAGGGAGTCAGGTGAGTTGAGGATATTGGCTGGTGCAAATGGAACCACAGAAACTCCGCACTCTACTTTATACTGCAGCATCTGTTAGGAGTAAATCCGATCCAAACTCTTGAATCTTCACCATCAATGTGTGCAGTGCAGTGAGAGACACTGCGAAAGTGTAGGCATCGTCAAATTATCCCTAAAAGTAGATCCTTAAGTGATCTATGACGTCACTTTAATATGCAGCTGTAATGGTCTTCACGGCAAACACGTGATCACCATGTGTGGTTGTTGTATTGAGGAGGAGGCGAAAAAGGACTTGAGTGCGAGTGAAATGCGGTTGGAATGTGATAAAATGCGGCTGATAGCAGACTAAGAGCAGTCAATGTTTGCTCGATAGTTACAAGGGTGGGTGCCATATTTCTGCCACGGGACTGTCCAAAAAGTTCTGGTTATTTTTAAAGTTTAAAGAAGGTAGTACAAATGAAATTGCAAAAAATCAGGAATGTTAGCTGATCTGTACAGTAAAAATCAGCCTTCCTGACAGTCCGCCTTCCCTTCCTACACGTAATGCAGCCTTATGCTGTGTGTGAAGGTGGATACTCTGTCTTTCCAGGGACGGTTATTATGGCCAAAAATTCCAACACTGGGAATAAAAGGCAGCAAAAATGATGAGATGAGGAGACGGTGCTTGAGTTGCGTGCAGCAGTGAGCAAAGCGCTGGATGTCGCCACGGCAAAATTGAAGGCGACAAAGCTACAAACCTGACCTTTTAGAACAAAATAAGGGAGGCAAGTGGAAATAACGCAACCTTCAGCCGTTCAGAATGGCACCTTTGGTCTGTAAACGGGGCTTAAGCTGCATTGCTTGTGCACTGAACTCCATCGGTGGCCATGAAATCACGCGTGATACAAATTAGGTTCTGGCTTCGTTTAGATCCACCAACATCTGAACGACTTCAATCTTGTTGTAGCTGACGAGTCAATGTCGCTTCCACGACTATCACGATCCTTTACTCGTTGCAGCAATAAAGAATAACGTTACGTGGAATATGGCGATTGTACGTGGTGTTGTGTACAAGGTAATTAAAGTCTCCCTCTTTTTTAAGATTTATGGTAATAAGGTGTGGTGCACAAAGTATGAGACCGGAAGTAAGCGTAGATAAAGTAGTTGATAATAATGGAAGGAATAAGGATATAGGGCGGGTAGATAGGCTTCACTTCGTCCAACAGCATCGCTACGAAGTCTTGAGAGAAGCTGTTCATGAGTGAGTTAAAGCCAAACCACAGGGAAGATCAGTTGAGACAAAACTTTGTCCATCTTGTGACCGTCAACGGCTGATGCATCATCGAAGAGTCGAAGGACGTCAGCTTCGCGATCTTCCACGCTCCACTTGCGCAGTGACTACAGACCCGTGACTGTTTAACAGTAAACTCTTGAATACGAGACCCTTCAAGTTAAGAATAAGGGAAAGGGGGATGGAGAGGTTGGTTCTATCCCCTACTGCAAAGCAGGCTGATATATCTTCAAATTGATTTCTTCTATAGGTTCGTATTCTCAGATGAACTCTGCGTTTATGCGACCAATTTGTTCAGTGTACTTTGTTTTGATTAAAAGCGCCACAGAAGTGCAGAAAGATCTCCAGAATTGAAAGTAAATTCACAAACTGTGAAATTTACCCACCTCAGCGTGTTGGGGATGTGTGCAGTTTAATTAGGTTTGAGGTGATTCTTGCTAATGATCACGTCTGTTGTTCACACTGAGGTGAAAAAATTTAAATGTAATGAGAGCAAAAAGGATAGCGGTGGGGGAAAATTGGCCGGTGTTACACGGTCAAATTACGAATCCCATCGTAGCGTGCTGAGTGAATATTTGCACTGCTAGTCTCTTTAAGAAAGTGGTAGAGGTGTTGTTGCGCCAGAAGACTGTTGGGAGTAGTCCGTTGGGCTAAAGCAACGCCATTTCCGCAAATATGTGCTAACAGACCTGAGTGTCTTGTTTACGGGTGAAGGGACATGAGCTAGCAATAATTAAAGTTCTGTAGTACATCTGTGGTGTAACAGTGATGCATTTCCCTTAGAGATGAGGCCAAGAAGGTAAGGAGCAAGGGTGGACAAGTCGGGTTAAAGAAGTGCTTCTCTCCCTAGGACGGCTTTAGAAGCGTGGACTTGGTGCAAGAACGTGGGAGCGGACTACTACGAGGTGGTGCATTCGTGAACATAACCACACCGCAAGAAAGGTGGGTCCCTCTCGAGGCGCGTCCTCATGAACCTGTATAGTGGTGGGCTTCAAAGGTGGATCACACTGCCACTGGAGTACCTCTCGATCTATCTCTTATCAATGAGAGTGGCACCTTCCAACGACGTCTAAACTTGTTCATGACCTTCTTCCCTAAACATGCAAAAAGGACGTTCGAGAATTCTTCGGTCGATTTAGTGCAGTTAGTAAGGTAAAAGTGGAAAAGAAAGTGCACATAGTTTTTGTGGACTTTTCCATTGCAGTGTCACTTCAAATGTAGGTGGTACCGGATCCTCCTTGATCTACCGATGGGATTTTTCGCGCCTCCTTAACTGACGGTCACAAATATAGGTAAGGAAGCACTTGAAACCTTATTCTCTCACCGAAATATCCTAATGCTCTACGCTTTTGAGTCCTTGTAGCGCTTTGCTTTCGTTTTCTGGTAAAAATCAAAATCTTTTCTTTAAATAAAGGTTGCTTTGCTTTGGGCTAATTTACCAAAAAAAAATATATCTAACCCTTCCATATTCAAACTTAAACACCTACCTCTTTTGCTCAACCCTCTTTGTATGACTTGTATCGCCCGCAGAAGTTGAAATGGCACAGTTGAATTGCGTATCAGGTTGAATTGGCTCTTCGATGCTTTTACTAAAATGGTGCCAACGGCAGATTGTGCATCAGGTACTTAATATTCGACGCTGGCGAGAGTCGAAGGCACTTTCACCTCTAATGACTGCGCAGCTCTCTGAGCCATGTTTTGATGGATCGGAATGCCACAGGAAAGAAGTGGTTTCAAGTGACGCAAAAGTGACAATCATTTGGCCATTCATGATCGCCGGGACTCTCTGAGCGATACGATGCAGTCACCAAAGCGGAGGTGGAAGTAAAGATGCGCATAGCCTTCGTGAAATTCTCCGCAGCAGAGTCACATCAACTGACGGTGGCAGAGGCTCCACCCTTGCATCGAGGATGTGAAAATGCATGATGGATTCGAGTAAAGGTATGGGAGTATTTACGCATCTACACTTGTGAAGCTTCCTCCTGGTTTCTGACCTCGTTAGTGCTGAGAGACGAGCAAAAGCGTTATTGAACAAAGCAACTGTGAATGCTTTGGGTGATTGCGTGTTCCAAATGACTTAATCACCCAATTTTGTCTCATTCCTTCGCGTGGTCTATGTCATCTTTTAGAGTGTCAGTAAGTAACGTTAAAAATTTCGACATTTACACGCAGTTCCTAGGCCAAAGAGATTAACAGCTCCATTCAAGGCGGTGTCTAATTAGTTCACTAAAGTGGCATTCTCTTTCCAGATCACAGTTTCTATGGGATTGCTCGGGAACCCAGAAACAAAGACAAAGAAGGGTAAGTCTGTACTCCTCTTATTTTGCTTCGAAAATGAGTTGACAAGTAGGTTAAGCAGCATGTTCAAGTAAGAGGTGAAGGCTGTCTTGTTGGAGTGTTACTTGAGCAGCATGCTTTCCAGTTAACATAGCATATAGTGCCTATCACTACCATTCTCAAAGAATTGAAGAGGGTGAGGGAAAAAGGTAATGGTAGAGAAGAACAAGTATTTAAGCAAGACAACCTAAATAATAGTCATGCTACCTTGTTGATGTTTCTCAATTGTCGTGTCAATCGTAACGCCCTTTTAAAATATATGTGAAGCTTCTTTTTGGTAGCTGATTATAGACAGGAACCGACACTCTGTTAAGCACCTGGTACATTCATGCGCACCTTAAATCTGCTATAACTGAGTTTTTTGCATGTTAAAGTTGATTAAATGGCTTTATGTCGTCTCATCTCCTCGGATAATTTGTGACACCCCTGGAAAATGAGTGACTAAGGTTTGAAATGCTCACCTTTACGCACAGCCCTGGCAACAAAATGTGTGTAAGTATGAGTTTTCCTTAAGCCGATGGCATTATTGCCCTTACCAATAGCATTCGAGGTTTGGTTTGGAAACGCAACCGTTATCCATAAACAAAGACAAGAGGACGTAAGTCCTGTGCATTCGTTGTTCGGCTACGAGGATGCAGTGACAAATACTGTGAGCCGAATGCTTTGCGCATGCAATCTCAACTCCTTCCTCGGAATTATGTCGTCAGGGAAATTTGTACGCCCCAGTATTTCAGAGAGACCACATCAGCAGCGTTCTATATGTTTACGATTCAATGTGCGGTATTTTAGGTGTCCCAACAAATGCGTGGTAGGAAGACCGATTGCCTTTTCATCTTTGACATCTTTTGATTGCCTTACTGCTTCTGGAAGCCCTCCTCACCTTTAAACTGCAACGCGCTAATTTTTAGGTGCCTAAGATGCCTCTAATCTGTCACTCAACCCTATTTGCACGCATTCGCTACCAGTACTGTCTTACATTCTGAGAAGTCGTGCAAGTAGGCGCCAACGCTGCGATCTTTGGTTATGGCGAAGGCGCGCGACTATTATTAGACGTTGTTTGACGCCACACTGAAGCAACGGAGAGGGTGGTCAGTGTAACTCTTGTTGCACATTATTTAAGCTGGTACGTTGGTCCTAGTTTGTCTTCATGATTGATTTGAACTGAGCCTATATTCGGATGAGGACGATGTACGAACTGACAGCTACCATAGTGTCGGCAAATTCTCATTCGATTCTGAATAGACAGGGATTGTGAAAGTAGAGTCTAGGTCAAAGGAAGTGCTTTAGCAATGTCTTTTTTAATAAATCACAGCAGTGGTTTATTAAAGGAAGAGTAGAGAGTTAATAAGTAGCATCAAAATGGATAGGCGGCCGAATGCGTTGTGATTATCGTGTTACATTTGGAGCATCAAGGAGAGGGGAGAAAATATTTAGGCGGTACACTCCGGCACAATACTTATAGAGGATGTAAACACTAAAGACTGTTGATTGTGTGAAGTGAGGAAGCAGATGAGGGTGGGTAATGCTAGAAATATTTAAACGATTGAGTGGGTATTGCTTGGAGAGAGGAAGAATGAGAATTACAAGTAGAAGGAGGTGGAAGAAAAGACAGAAGTGGTGGAATGAAGGAAAGAAAAGCCAATGGGAAAAGGGAGCAATGAAGTGTGGCGGAGGACAAGGAAGATGAGAAAGCTCAAAATCGAAAAGAATGTAAACAGCAAAACAATCTTGATCCCGAGGATTTTGATCCGAATTGATCAGTGGGGAATAGAGAAGAAGGAAGAGATGGAAGAGCAGTAGCAGCTAAAGTTAGTGAATGGGGAAATTGCAGCACATAAAGGACGAAGCAAGAGACGAAGTGAAAAGAGTGCGGAGGTAAAGGGACCAGCAAGGGAAAGAAGAGGAGAAGGAAGAGGACAAAGCAATGGAAAACAGGAGAGGTAGAGAAGAGACGTTTAAGCATAATGTATAAAAGTTGAAGTATTAGAAAGTGTGGTAGAAAAAAGAAGAAGGCAAAATTACCCAGACAATGGAATTGAGCTATCGCAATGGATGAAAAGGAAAATGCATGAGAAGTTGGAGTAAAGGTGTGAGGGACTTTGTCTTTCTACGAACAGGCATGCATAAAATGAAACATTTAAGGTACAATAAATGTGCAGGAACAAAGTCACACTGTGTCCTCGCCAAATGGTTGAAGCCAGCTTAATATGAGACATTGGAACCTAGATACTTCCACCTCAAATCCTGCGCTGCTGCCAACATGCTCTAGATGCCTTATTGCACATCCCATGATAGTGAGCAGCCTGAACAAACCCGTGCCTTACTGTCCTCTGCTAGTCTCCCTCACCACCATCTCCGCCGCCTGTGACAGTCAAGTAGCTGACAAAACTCACTGATCTATGCAAAGCTCATGACGACGAACAAATCATTTCAACTTGTTTGCCTTCGTATAGGCAGGAAGACATGCACAGCCGTCACAGTGATCGAGACAACTCGGACCCAAACCTGCAGGGCCGTCATGATGTGACTAGAAGGGGTCAGGAAAATACTAAATGCTGTTGCATTACCTGACGGCTAAAATGGGCTTGTGTTCCAGGCAATTTTGCCCTTTGCATAGACCCTCTGATTATTTTTTGTAAGATGAGTCCGTATTACTACTTAACAATTGATCCAGTGACATTTATAGCAGCAGACAGAGGGTCCACAAACATCGTGGAGGCCAATAGTCGCTACCATCACACATTTTTCCAACCCCCATTCTCCACAATTTTCCTATTACCAGGATGTTCACTGAAAGTCTAGTAGCGGATTTGGCACAATTTTGCAGGAAGTGAGGTTTTGCGTCCGTTCCTCTCTGCTACATTATTCGCAAATTAGAGCTGCTCAGTCATTGAGGTAGAAGAGGTACTGTAAACATTTCTGCAAAGAACTTTACCGTGTGTCGCTGTCGTAGGTAATAGCCGTTCCTTGGAACACAGAAATGGATTAGTTGCCAAGGCCAGGTGTCATTTTCAGTCAACCTGACAGAGATCGGTACTGATTCTCCCGTCCGTAGCATACACACTTCCTCCATTTCTCCAAGTTTTACCACCTAGCACTGCAATTCAAAGTGGATGCTTTCTAATATTGGGTCCGCTTAAGACTAATGACATCACGCGGAAGTCGGCCCATCCAGTTTAAGTTCAAAGGTGGCGACTCAAAAATGGTCTCTCTGCCGAAATCGATGGTGAAACATCCAAAGCAGTGCAGACAGCTTTCTTCTATGCACCGATTAATTTGAACGGTATCAGTTCACCCGTAGGTTTGTGCTTCTGATGTCGGATTAAGCCCTCCAAAATGAATGAACTAATAAGTGGAAACAAGAGTGACCGACATTCAACCCATGACAGCTGCAATCACGGGAAACTGAGAGATGTTGCACGAAATGCGAGGAAGAGAACGTGATGTGGTAGGCGAGATTCGACTGTTGAGGCTGGCTACTCCAAGATTTTTCTTTGACAGGAATGAAAGAAGAGCATAAAAATACTGCTCCTTTTGGGGCAAAACTACAATTTGAGCTAAATTTTCTTCTGCTCAAGAAAGTCAATAAGCGGCACACACTTCACAGCCCAGCGGTGATTCCAAGTTAAGCGAGACTTCTATGCCTCTTATGGTTAATAAAAATGAAACCCTTCCCTAAGATCTATACTAATTGATAAAATCAGTCTTTGCTTCAGTCTATCAATTAGTAAAGCAGACAACCCGATTCTCTCTCAGCATATCCAACGAAGTTGCTGTTACTTGGCGAGGGGTCCTAACTAGAAGGAGACTAATAAACAGTTCGATTAGAAATGTTGGTACAATAAACTACACCAACTCACTTCGAGACAGCCTCCGTAAGGCGATCATTAAAACGGCGATAAAACTTGTTAACTAATAGGCGATCTGCGGTTCACTAGTCCTTTACCAAAATGACATTGCAAAACGGCGGCTATTTGCCTAACCCTTGATTACGGTAAGAGGGTCAGTTGGGACACCCCGTCGCTGTACATCCGCTATGCAGTCTGATCTCCGGTCCCTGCCAAGTTGCCCACCCTTTACTGCGTACCGAATGTCCATGTTCTTCTTCTTCTTCAGGGAAGTCTCAGGGAGCTGCATTGTTAATCGCGGGTAACAAACCAGGTTTTGAAGGGCTGCTGACCCGATTTTCACAGTTGAATGGTAAATCTTAGCGGGAAGAAGTACATTTTGCTTCTGAAGGGGAGAACCTGTGACAATTTCTGACAAAAGAGCTAAGGTGGACGTCTATCATCGATAACTGCTCTAGTTCCGTGTTTCGGCAAAACGCTATTAACAACGGAAGCAAAGCCGCCTATGAACCATGTTGAAATATTTCAGTACGGAGCTCGATTAATGGAACCCAGGTAAGAAAACATGAGAAATAGGAAGAGAATCGAACCCCACCTTCAAAAAAGCATGCTCAGTTTCGTCCTTTGTTACATTACTCTGCTTTCAGGTCATTTCTCTCTCCTCAGCCTCAGTTTACATAGAGACGAAACTTCAGATCCAGTGAACTTGCTGATGGAGATCAGTGACTTGGTGACCAATTGTCTTTTCAATTCAAAATAGGAAAGGGACTTAATAATCCTCTAGCTTACTGTTTGATCCTTCGGTTTGGCTACACGGGCACTTTGAGACTCTGACTTTATACTTCCCCTGGGCGGCACAACCTCTGGACTGTGTCGGTAAACCCCGAGCTCTAATGTGCGTCGTTGGCGCAAATTATTCCCAAGTATTATGCCTCCTTTCGTCTTCAGAAAAGCTTTGAGGCGCTGCAATATGAAAGTACCTTAAAAAATACCAATCGAAGAAAATGATGCATTTTCTCTTCTTAACAGCAGGCTTCCAACCGTGAAATTCCGTTTGCGATTCCAAACGTAAAATGCTTTTAACTACGCAATTGTAATTGCAATAAAGTCATTTATTAAGAAAAAAGAGCTCATATAAGTAAATTGGACCTCATAGGTATTGGTGAATTGTCTTTTTAGCTATCATTTTTCCTCTGTGCAGCACAATGGGATGAACGCTTGTTTTGGCTTAGGTGAGGAACTGTTGACATGCGGCAATCTCGCCACTTCATCAGACTCTTTTGATCCCTTTAAGGACAAAGAACTTTAATCTCCGTACCCATTTACGGCATCCGTCTAAAAGAATGCCTTTCCTTGACTAAGCAGCTCGATTCAAAAGCGTAAAAGTGTAGGTGGGAGAGGAAGACGCCGAACTCTCACTACCACCTCTTCATGCCATGATCGATTTCACGACTAGATCAAATGATCATGCCAAACCCTTATTCATTGTCATTTGTAACGCATGTATCGCCTCTTTTTGGCCAGAAAAGTTAGGCGGAACCTAGGCGAAATGAACGTTGATTAAGAGGCAGAAGAACTCCTGCAACAGGCTGCCATTGCACATTTATGATAGTCTGATAGGAGCAGGCAGACTCGCAGCAGCATGTGTTTGATTCCGATAGCAGTAGACTAAAAAGACCCTGTATTTGCTACTCATTGACTCAAACTCTCTGGGCGTGCACATACTACTGAGATTCGCATATGTACTTAAGTAGCACTTGCATGGTCTACTTTCTTGTTAATTGAAATCGGTCTTTTCCTTTTTTATGATGCAAAGTTATCAGAGTGCGCCACATCCAAAATAGCTAAGAATTTGACTTTAGGTTCATACTTGCTAAAAATGCTGACGAATGGATGAGACATTTGTCCTTCAACACAGTGAACACATACATCTTTGGTCCCTGCTGCGTTACAAAGTAGCAAAAACAATAGCAACTAATTTTTCCTAATTAAGATGTCTGCAAGGACTATAATTTGACTTTTTTGTATTTATAATAATTAACGGAGTCATGTCGTGACAAAAAGAAATTTATTGTTGCTATAACAATAAAATGCGGGGTGGAGAGCGCGCTCCCAGTCTGTAGACGATAGCGTGTTATTAGTAGCAGTCACAGCAGACAAAAGTTGAATGACAATGCACATAAAATCTTATTTGTGGCAGTTTGTTTGTCCTTAGATTAAGATCTTTAAAAATACAAATTTTTGTATCCACTGAGTATCACATGGCTTATCCATACTCCAATGGATCAGAGAACTTCTGTAAAAATCCCACCTGTATAGTGCCCTATCACCTGCCTCTGCATTTATTTTACTTTTCCGTTGATTAATTTTTGTATTTTAAGGGGTTTTAATATCAAGCTATGCCAAGAAAAGGCTACGCTAGTCATTTTGAGGAGTGTACGTGTAAACGAGAGTATAAGAATACGAAGACCAATATCATCTTTCTGTCAGTAACTCTAATCCTCCCTCCTTCCAAGATGGAAACTTTCTGACGCGATTTCGCTTCTGCATTCTACCACACAAACGGACGCAGACACAGAGAATATAGACCGCCATGGAGCGACGGATTGATGCGCGTCTTAGGGCTGTAGGGTGGGCGGTGAGTTAGTCGCCAAATAACTTGAGATGAAAGATGAAAAAGTGTCAAGAGATGTTATCGTTTGCTAATAACACTAAGCGCTGAATTTAGACCAACTTAGTACAGGAAGTCTACGGCTTTTCCATCCTTGATGATAAAGGAGAAGAGTATTTCCAATCTTAAAGCGTACTCCTGGCGCATTATTCGACTCGAACCCTCCCTAAACCAAAAAAAATCATGCAGTCGTAAATTCTTTGAATGCCATGAACAAGGCTTTAGGAAAAGCTTCTTCATTTTTGGTAGTAAAGGCCTTAGCTTTTGCGTACTGCATCCATTTCACAGTTATCTTGCATCTTTTCCTTGGCCATCCATCTACCTCGCACCACCCCATTTCCACCTATCCATCCATCTCGTATCCATTTATCCATTCCGTATCCATGCACCAAATGTTTTTTTTATTTGTCGATTTTAGAAGCAAAGCACCTTCTCAATTAACAACCTCTCCAACCACAAACGTCGTACCTAAGAATGAAAAAAGAACACAATTTTTGATAAATCATATCCGTTTTTTTAAGTGACTACAAATATCAAAACGTCAACTTTGGATGTATGCTGGCGACTGCCGACGCTATGCTTCACCAGCCCTCCAGGTGCCTGGAGTGCAGACCGCATGGCCGAATGAGGTGAGAAGGGGTCTGCTGATTGGTCGACTTTAACTGACCAATGACATAACAAAGGTCCCCGCATCCCTCTGGACCATGTACCTCCACGTGGATGGAGTGCATAATTGATACCGAAGAATTGTCAGTGAAACGGATGCACATCTGTAAGTTCCCCATTCTTGCCATTATTATAATCATGCCTTAGAAGAGTTTTCAAGATAGCTAAGCAACATTTTTTAGAACTATTCTACATATTCTATCCGCCTTAATTAAGCCACTATTTTCGAAACGATTATCTTTACTGCCAAGTTAAGTAATTTCCCCTTTTTTAATTTGTACAAATAATATCGGCCGTAGTTAAACTGAACTAGAGAGATTTTTTGCTTTTATGGCGAAATATAAGCGGATCGTTCCTAATCCCGAAGGCCACCATGACACCGTCCCGCTTGAGGTCTCCTCGTGCCATCTAGGCAAAACTATCACTTGGATATGCTCATACTTTGAATAGCGGTGGCGAAGAGGTGGAAACGGTTTTTTTAAGAAAGTGTTTTAAAACAAAATAACCCTTTCGGTGGTAGATGATTATCCGGGTGGGAATAAGCACTAACAATGCATTCAGGGTAACTGATTCTCAAATGAATTATTATTAATGCCGATCGGTAAGTATTTTTATACACAGAATTGCATGAAATGTCCTTAAATTATTAAATGAACTAAAATTTTTGGAGATTCTCCATAAGCAGTACAAGAATTTTTTTTCCAGAAGAATTTCCTCTACCAGACGGATGCAAGTTTCATCCCACCAAGTTGCTAAATCGCTCGTTAAATAACTGCCAAGAACCTTTTTGTTGCTTTGTGAGAGCAAAAAGGCGGTCCTGATTGCATCTCCATGAGTCTAAATTCTTTCCAGACAGATAACCTCTGTTCCTTTGAGGTGCAGTAACTTGTCGTTTCCCCGCCAATTACTTCGGCAATTCTATAATTCCTAATAATAGTTTTGTTTTGTATAATCAAGCGATTCATTCACTTGAAATTATTGCATTTTTTGCGCAACTTTTCCTTTGCTTGGATGCTAGTGGCGGGGCTCAAAAGATGCGAGTGGACGGGCGCCAGGCGACGAAAGAAATGGTGTGTTCTCAAACCCTTGCTAAAGAAGGCCTCAAAAAATAGTCTTTTCCGTAAAAAAATACTTGCCTTAAAAGGTTCCGTTGTCTCAACTTTTTTTAATTAAAAGAAAAATCCAAGGCAAGAGACATTAAAAATGACGGTGAAAAACATCAGCACAGCGGCCCGTCTGTACATCTTTAAAGCCTTCAGCTCTTCGCGTTTAAAAAGAAAATGTTTTGTTTCGATGAATGCGTCACCCCGTTAAAGGAAATAGTCTGTGAACAGTGTAAAAGGAAATTTCAATCCAAGCGCAAATTCAACAACCGTTGTTCTGGCGCTCATCTCTGGGAGTCATTGTCTAGTAAAAGATTTTTGGAGAAATTCGTCTACTTACTTGCATCACTACCGTCATGTTGGGTTGTAAGCCTAATCATAGTGCGGAATTTATCCTGACGCTTTGACCTTCTGTTAGCACTGCTCGTCTTAATGCTCTTTTTTGGGATTTCGCGTCTGATTTCATTATAGCATTACCATAATTAAAAAACAAAACGCAAAACACTTTTGTGGCTTTGTTGTAATCTACATTCGGACAGCCTAATGGGCACTAAACGGTCTATCAAGGCATAAATATTTTATTTGAACCAATAAACTTGTCCCCTCTACTTAATAGATTAGTTAGTAGCACTGTTGCAGCCTCATCAAGCCAACTAAGGTAAATGCGTGTATTTTACAAAAAACACTCTTTGTGGTGAGAGCAATGCAATTAGCGGGAAATAAGTGATGACTAAAACGCGTTTTGCCTCCCCAGCCTCGTTTATTTGGCGCAGCATAAACCGTAAAGTTTTGCCTTCCAACTGATGAACATGACGATTGTTAAAGCCTCTTACGTTTGTTGTAAAAAACAGCCACTCCTTCTTAATCAAAGCTGTTACCTTTTTATTGCATCTCAAACACAATCGCTGTCAGGTCGGCGTGCGCGTGACACCGACGACTCTCAGCTTGTCGTGGCTCCTGCAATTCCAGCCTCTGTTAACATTTAATGCACGACATTCAAAGCTCAGGTTCCATTTTTTATCTTCCTCAGTAGATGAGGAGAAACAAGTAATGGAAACATGATCTTCAATCTTTGATCTCCATTAGTGAGTTTTGTCCCAGAGGGGAAAACGTTCCAGAACTCCGAAAATGCTCCCGAAATGGTCCCATTTTATTCGCTTATTCATTGTTCTCAAGGAGTTCTTTGCAACAAGGCAAACACATTCAACCATCAATTAAATTAAATGATAAATGACATGGCTGAAATGATTTTTTAAGGCGAGCCATCAATCAGTTTTCCCCTCCTAACTAATTCAGGCCTCCTTGAACTCACCTAAAATATTCTAAGACAAAGTAACAATTTGTTTCGCAAAGCTATGTTATAAATTTAGACTAAATATTTGTTTACTTTGCTTTTGTAAAGCACCGTATTCAAAAAAAATTGGTGACGGTAATCAACGCTTGACTACTTCCAAAGGGAAATCGAATAATGCGCCAGATCTCGAGGGAATTAAAACAAAAATTGTTTACGTAAGCTTACAATCATGAGTACTCGTATCACTGCGACCGTTTTTAATGTTCTTGGCTTTAAAACTTTTTCTCTTTTCGACTCGGTTAAATTTATGTAAACAAGAGAAATGCATCGACGACTTTTGCACCTGAAAACTAATATCTTCAAAAAAAAACTTCATTACTAGAAGCAGAAAATTAAAAGAATCCTTCGATAATGCGAATAGGTGCTGGATTGCGGTTGGTTCTCTGTAATTAAATAGCATGGCAGCTGCGCCCGAGCTTGCAGTTGGACCTGGAACCGCTGAAATGTCCGCCCGTCGAAAGAGGTCTTTTTATCGAAATCGAGAGTTACAAAAACAGCCATTATGTGTCATAGTCCCTGTCCTCATTTGAGTGTTGTGTCCAGTGATATCCTTGGCCAACCTTTCCTGTCGGCCAACCATGCCAATCGTAGAGAGGAGTGTTGACTGCAACACCACTGATCTCTATTGATGATTCTACGGAATCAAGAGTTTTCTCCTGCACACTGTCGTAAAAAAAACTCGCCTAGAGGCGGAGCCATGTAGCAATGGGTAAGATTGGACCCAGTTTTGTTATGTATAGAGTATCACTTCCATTCCTTCTTGCCCCATCAGGGTTCTATCCAACCAGCGGGGAGGTGGAATGGGCATCACATATTCATACAAGCACCGTAATCAGCTTTGGAACGAAGTATTCCACATGATTTGTAGCTTAGGCCGCCTCCATCACCAATAGCTCTCATTTAGATCACAAGGCTACAGCGATTGCTGAGGGTGGACATCATTTCCTTCAAGATTGGTTTTGCTTTCGGCTGCCATCATTTTGGTGCCACATGACTTGCAGCAGGGCTTGAGGCCACCGGTGCGGTCCGAACACCAAGCTCATCCGTTGGTCCCCTCGTCAAATCAACGTGTTGTAAATTTCTTTAACTAAATATTTTAGCAAAATAAGGAAATGGAAACTAACCAAGATGCAAAGTTTTAATTCAGAATAATTTTTTCAGAAAAAATTAGTGGAATATTTACAACCCCTTTAGCTATGATGGAGTTGAGCCTCGAGGGGAGGATAATTATTTCCCGCTTCCTTTGAAATACTTGCCCTCTTCGACAAAATGTTTTGAAATTAACTCAAAAGGCTATGACTTCACATGGAAAGAATTTTGCGTAAAATTTAAACATCTGGAAAACTCCTTGCCCACTCTCTTACATCAGCCCCTGTTAAGTGAGTAAAATGTCTTTTTTTCCACCTACAAAACGCCAACTACAAGGCGATCTAGGCTTCTAATTAAAACAACGTCCTTTAAAAAGAGAATTCATTCGTCGGCCCTAAATTCTTATCTATAATTTTGGGAATTATCGTTAGTCATTTTGTTCCCTCTCTTTCCCTGACTGCCTCCAACCTCCGTTTCCTCCTTCTGTTTTTGTTTACCCTTCTTCTTTTTGCTTAGTTCTAAGACTCCTTATTGCGCCAACAGTCTTTTCCGTAGCCAGAAAAATAATGTATTTTTAGGGTACAGCCGAGCCCTTGTCTCACTTAGCTGCCGAGTAGATTTTTCGCTTCAAGCAGAATGTTGACCTTCGCATTACTCTCCTCACCTTGTTGAAGCGAGCAGATCAAAAACGAAACAGATTAAATGACCCTTTTAAAGCACATGCCAAGAACCAAGAAATTCAGGTTTTGGAATTTCGTTGCCGCCTTAAAGCACTGAGTATCTTTAGCTGATAATGAGATTCTTCCTCGCCCTTCTCATAATTTTTAGTGATTGAATCAAGTTCTGGGAAGCATTATAGATACTAATGAGTTATTCTTTCTTCTTGATATGAAGGAGACACGAGATTGAATCGTGGATGCTGGGCTACTGCCATAGGCTACGAGATGCCGATATCTTTACGACCGATGCGAACGCAGTTTGCTTACCTTGCAACGAAAGCTAGAGAGAATAGTCAAGCTACGATGTCTGGCTATTTGTGGAAGAAAAATTCCTTCTCTGGGAAGTGGCAACAACGGTAATTTGGTCAACGCAACTACTTATGCCAATAATTAAGTAGCATGTTTATGGATAGTTCTGTGGGCAAAAACGGATAATATTTGCAATTCGAATTAAAATTTAAAGACTTATCAGTAATAAAGATGCATTTTTATAAGGACTAATCTCTGCCAAACTTGCTGACTTGATCCACTTTTGCATGAACTCGGCTCCTCTTTAGCGCATGAAACGGAGTTTTGGCTTTGGTTGACTTTCCGTTGCGGTTATATCACTCTGCAACACCTTTTAATGTAAAAAAGTTCCGTTCTGATCGTTACTGTGCACTAGCCTCTCGAAGGTCGTGATCTACTGTGGTTGCGGAGGTCACAGCAGGAATAGTCTCTTATGCTATCATACCACAGATTACATACCGATCAGCTGTCTTAGTTAACTATTTCCAAGAGTCATTCTCCCATTTTATGCTTGACTGCTGTGATGGTGGATTAACAGCGGAAGTACCGCACCTCGAACATCACTTAAAGACAGACGCATTATCGTTTATGAGGCAATTGTACTCTCCACATATCATAATGCAGAAATACTGCGCATCCAACATAAAATGTTAGAAGCCTCGAGTTTCGCCTTTTAGACACGGGGATAATTGCGTCTGTTGCCTTGCAATAATCTATAAAACGATTGCCAAAGTTTCGTGGGCTGACATGAGTCAAGACATGACACGAGGCAATCACCGAAGTAAAGGACTACTGGAGCGAAAATGATGCGAGTGAATACTATAGTGCTGCTAGTCAAAATTAAGTACCTTAGTTCAACTTGTCCAAAAGCTTCTAGAGACATCTGTATTTCCTTTCCTGGATGCGTGTGATCACGCTACTGATATAAGTATCTGGGATAAGTAGTATGGAGCAACGAAGCAAAAGCAGTGAAAAAGTTAAAAAAATCCCAGTTTACTTGCTGTAAGACGTAAAACACTTGTAATTTTATTTTTAATTTCTCCATTTAGCCAATTTACTCCCTTCTATAATTCATCGCCTGGTTTTTAATCAGTTTACCTTCCTGACGTGCCCATTTTTAACATGGAAAAGAGAGGCTTTTCCCAATAATCTCTCGGTGCAAAACACGATAAAATTAGCTTTAGAACGCGCAAGAAAAAATGGAATGAAAAAATGTAAAGTCTTTTGATCAAGGGGTGCATGTATCATGGGTAAAAATACCCAAACTTCGAGACCACTCTTAGTCCGATTTGCTTTTAGCTGCTTCTCAGTAAACAGTCAAAGCTTATGCCAGTCATGTGTCTGCCCTATAGATGCTTATTCTACCATCTCTAATATGTCAGGGCCATTAAAAAATTTCCTATCGCATTTCCACAGCTCATCACATTGTTAAAACCCTCTTCTTGGATTCACGAAATCAGATGCAGCTGATGATGGCAACATAAAACACTCAATTTACTTATGCCACCGAATTGTTTAGTCCGTCTTACTCTAAACTCTGGTGCTCAGTTTAAAATAACCCGCAAATGAGACTAAGACCAGCGCATATCACCAACCTGCCAAGGACACAGACAATCCCGTAGCATAAACCAACGAAATTCCCTATTAATGTATCTTCAAATACGTTGACTTTTTGCCTTAAGATACTTTGTGCTCTACCAAAACATGCTTTTCCAATTCGAGTCGGATAAGTTGGACAGAGAACCGTGTGGGATGGCGCTGCTGGAGGGCTCGTACTGCGAGAAAACCCTTGTGCTGCGGACCTCCCGCGACACTCGCAACGCACCGCAACACGACGTGAGTTTGCGTGTTGGTAGGCGAACGCCAAATTTCTATTCCCCTACGGACAGTGTGGCTCAGTGACATGGCGAAAAGCTTTCTAATGACAATAAAAAGTGCCAAATTATCTAGCGGCCCAAAGTTTGGTGCATAAAATGAAAGAGGTCATTCAAAATACTGGAAACGTTAAGAGTTTTTAAAGTATTTCCTTGTTGTATAGGTGGACGTTGCTCTCTGACAAGTAGTTAGCTAAAGGGGTTTTGCTGTTCGTGGTGGAAACGGCTCCTCGCTAGGTAGACCAACCTCCATCACTAAAAATTAATGCAGGCCACTGGCTTATTGACCTTAAAAAGAATTATTTTTGAGTAAAAATTGAAGTGTAGTTGGCTGTGAATGAGCAAGGCGAATTTGGACGAAAATTTATGGATCTGAGGCAGATGTTGAAATGGACTAACAGAGAAGGGGAGCGGGACCTATCGAATGTCGGAATGGGTGGGTAAATGATCGACTTGGTTGATGGGTGCATAAGTAGCTAGACAAATGAATGCAAGAACCGGCCAAAGAACGATTATTTTGAAGGTATTTACCAATGAAAGCAATAAAAGCCGACAAATTTCTTGAATGAGCGAATAGATGACGGATTGATAAACAATTAAAATAAGTAAATGATAGGCTGGAAAATGGGGAAAAAAAACTTAAGTGGATTAGGTACGCAAATTAACTTTAACAAGTTATGAAAACATTTGAATGAATAATTTTAACTCTTAATGATAAAAATGCCCAGTTTGTCCGAAAGTTCCCACAACTAAATCAACTTTGCAGTTTAACAGGCGCTATTTGAATTTTCTGAACCTTAGGACCTCATTGAGGCACAGTTTCTCTAAGACTGCTGAATAAATTATTTAAAAGGCCTCTTTTTTCCGTAAAGAAACAGTTTTTTGACTAAATTTTACCAAAATAACCGAATGTATTTTTAGTAGGCCTAAGAATGCCTTTAATAAAAAGAAGAATCAAAAGACGCGTCTAAGATTTTGAATTAGTTGCTTAAGAGAGAGGCTACATTTTTGACAAATTGGTAGCACCTTCTCTTTCAAAGTTGACCAAAGATCTGCTGTACTACTGATATTCGCGACGGTTAAAATAGTAGTAGCATGCAACCAATGGTGTTAATGTGCGCCAAGACAATAAAAATAAAGATGAATGGAAAAATATTCGGCAAACAAGAAGTACTTGTCTTTATTGCTATTTTTAGGGTCCTATTTTTTTATTTTTTGCATTGAATGCACTCTAGCACTGCTTTACAATCTGCTGTCTGCCGAAACGCAAGAAGTACTACGAGTTGCGCGCGGACAGCGAGGAGAAGTGCGACGACTGGGTCGCGGCCATTCGAGGTGCAAGGTATGCAAGCAGTTTTAATAAAAAAGAAAAAGAACATTTTATTCCTCGGATTGCATACACTATTCAATATATACAAGTACCGGAAAAGGAGTACTGCTAAATTGTGCGCAAGGGAAGGCAATAATGTTACGAAATTCTTCTGAATGAAAGCCTTTACAATCAAGGCGTCTGGACGTAAAATTGTTTGGACGTGTTTCAGACCAACGGCAGATTATTTTCCCGTCTACGTAGATTACGCCGCAAAAACGGCAAGAGGGAAATGCATTTTTTTTTTATCGATCTAGCGTTGGCGGACCTTCACAAACGACCAAAACCTAAAGACCTTTAAGGGTTACTTAAGCATAAGTAGCTATAATGCCATGAAAATAAAAGAGCATCAAAGAATCACTGTGCTTGATTATGAAAGCCCTCAATTAGACACAAACATCTCCTGTGCTCTTGGACTTTATATTTCCACCCAACTTCCTCGTTCAGACACCTATAGTAGTCAATACAAGGTTTACAACATAATTAGAACAGATTTTTGACCAAAACCTTTGTCAAGTATTTGACTGATCCTAAATTAATGAAAAAGTGGACAGAGAGACAAGCAATTTCTGTCGTAACTTCTACTAATTGTTTCATGTACCTCCAGATAATTAACATGGCTGTCTCTATGGTGTTTACTATTACGTAGGTCACACAAAATGCAACTCGCCTCCCTGATTACTTCTTTTCAGAGCACACAACAGGCACAATCGTCAAAAACTGAGAGCCCGGCCATCCACAGCAGAGGTCGTCTTCTTGTGAGGGTTAGGCATTATGGATAGCTGGGGAACGGATGGTTGCCACACTCACTAATACGCAGCTAAAAGAGTTCATTTCTAAGTGTGACACAAGCCAGCCACACCATCAATGAAGGCAAAATTTAGTTATCCGGGGCCAAACACACAAAATCTTAGATCTTCAATGAGATGAAATCACTAACGGTTGATTACTAAGATGTCTGTGTGATGAACAGTCCAAGTATAGGAAAGCTTTAATTCTCCCTGCACAAGGGTTTTGATGTACAGGCAACAAATTTTCCAGTAGTGCTGATTTTATCCCTATATGTTATAAACTCCCTCTGACAGATGCTGAAATGAAATAAGTAGCACTGACATCACTTGAACTACTAAAAAGTTAAGCAAACAAATGCTGTCCCATGGAGTGACTGGTTAATCTTGACCTTATTTTTTAATAGGACACTTACTTGTATTTCCTTCATTCATATAAGTCCCTCATTAAAGTTTGCTGTCGTCTACATACACAACAGGGAGGCAAATACAAATCTCTTTACTGCCTTTTGATCACAGCAGGAAACTAGAAGAGTAAAGGCTCTTTTTCTGCTGCCTACTTTGTTCTGTTGAATGAGGAGGCAGTACTGCCTATACCCTACTTATCAAGTCAAATTCCCGCCTCCTCGGACGTTGGTATTCTACCTCTGGCAAGTTGATACGAGGTCTCCAGAGGACACCTAACACACCATTCCTGTGGGACAAAAAAGCAAAAGCATGTCGCTTTATCACAGTCACATATTGTTATAAATTTTTATCCTTTGTAGTTAATTCTAGCTGAGGTTAGAATAGACCCATTAGGCTCCCGTGGACTAAGCAAAATGACTGGCCTGTGTAACTGCTTACGCCTCGCTGTTAAAAGATGCTTCGTTATCGCACACTTTTTGTTTAGTCCGTAGTGATTTGGTCCTTCATGCCTAAGAGGGGAAATTGGTCGTATGGATTTGTAGAAAACGATTTAATTTATCTATCATTCAATCTCAGTAATGCTTTAACCCACGGCTTCTACTTTTTGATAGAACCGGACTTTCAGCTGCCATTGTTTTCCTAAAGTTCACTTTCCATGTGATTTTGTTGTGCCAAGAAGAGTTATGTAAAAAGTGTCAGACGAATGAGGAGAAGGTGGCAGATGAGGGTAGGCTGAGATGGCGCCTCTCTTACTCCCTCCCATTTCAAGATGTGGTGAGGGTCTTGTAAGGCCATGCCCTGCAGTGGCAGAGTGTAGAGTCTTGACTGACCAATCCGATGATTCTGGCTGACTAAGTACGTTTTGAATTCCATGAAATTAAGTACATGGGATAGATCTCACCCACATCAAAAGCGTCCTCAATTCACCATATACATTCACACAGAGGGCAGTTTCAGACTTCTCAGCATAAAATTATGCGCATTTTGGAAGGCGAGAATTATTTTTAAGTAAAATATCTGCAAGGAGTCTCATTAACAATTAGTCAGTCTGTCAAAGGCGAGGTGTAAAATCCCATCACATCTTCACTTCTTAGTGGAGGACATAAAGAGCACGACTTTTCACACCGCGACTGATCCAGTCGATGCAGGTGCATCGTTCATGCCACTCTTTCCGCGAAACTGTATTGATGTGATCACCGTTTGTCGTTATACACTTCACTACTTTACACTGCCTCTGAAAGCACTTTGATTCGACTGCAGTCGCCTCCAAACGTACAACGAGGGATCCAATACAAATCAAGTTGGTGGGACAGAAAAGTCTAAAGCATATCCATTAAGCTTGTTTGACACTGGGAATATGATATCCAGTCCAAAAGAAGTAAGATAAGGCAGAATGCATCGGTGGACTGGTGGGCACCCCTTTATTCCTCGAAATGCGAACAAAAGGATTCCATTGCTAGCACAGGCGATTCGCGCCACCAGATGGGGAAATCCGAAGTGATTTAGAGTACTCTAAAGGCCAATGCCTTTAAAAGTATTGGAACGTAGTAAGTGCCAAGTAAAACCAAAAATGGAAAAGTTAAAGAGGCCGCTGACTACTAACCACTTCAAAGTGTCCAAGTTGTCGAAGCGGCCGTATAAAAAAGTATTGACAAGCCCTGCCGTTCTGTGGAAGGCTACCTTAGCCAGTCAATGGAAAACTAGAAAAAAATTTTAGACATCTGATTTCGTTTCAAATAAAGGTCTTGTTTCCATTTCGCAATACATAAGTGCATTCCACAAGCCTTTTGTAAATCTAACGTAAGCCGACCCAACAGGAAGGGAAGACCAGAGGGCTTGTCAAACAGCCATAGCGCTCGGACGGATGCTCAAAGGACGCGGGTAATTGGGCAGTTAACAAAGGTGGTGTCATCTAGCTTCGTACTAGCCTGCAGCTTGAACGACACGCTCGACGTTTAATCTCGATCAGCCATCCATACCAGCTGTCATGATAGCACCATCGAAAAGGAAAGTTATACACTAAATGAGTATTAGGGAGGAGCCTACTTGATCCGAACAACAGTGGTGCATTGTGCCAGATCTAGCTGATCAGAGGTTCCGCCTTGTTCGATGGTCACAATCTGTTGGTGGCAGTTTGGTAGAGCTAAACTTTCGCCTATAGGCAATGAAGTCTCGTCACTACCTTATTGCCTCATCCATACTCTTAAGCAATTTTTTCTCCGCCAACTTCATTCTATTCATGAACTGCATTTGTGGAGAGAGCATATAATTAACGTAGGCAACTCCATAGTAGATTCTATCAAATGGCTTACGTGAGGTGCGGCTCTATTGTCTAACTTCCTCCCCATGTTGCACAGGACAGGTCGCCAGAGATTGACTGCACTCTTGCTGGCAGTCTAGTCAAACCTGGGAAGGGTAGATCGTTGCACATTTGCCTCAGGATGTTTTGCCTCTCTCACCTACGCGAGTATGTGAACAATCATTCCTAAATTGTTAAAAGCTAGCCACACCTAAGGAGGAGGGATTGTTGCTATCGCAAGGGGAGAGACAGGATGTCTATGAGCATAAGGCCTGAGATCATCCGTATAGTTGGTTGGAGTTAAGCAGTCCGAGTGTTGAGCCGTCGAGGTAAGTGGACACTGTTCCAACCTTATTTATTTATTCCCCTTACACAATGGAGAAAAGGCAGAATCAAATCCGCTCCAATCAGGCATGAAAGTCGAGGTTAGAGAGGCAAAGACTTCTCGTTCCTCTTCGTGGTACTCCCGAAATTAATACAAACACATCTTCGACTTCATTTTATGCAGCTTTGGGGTACTTTGGTTCTTCCGTTCACTTACAAAGCTCCCTGATAAACACTGTTTTCAAGTCGGGTGGCGGAATCGGGGCTCAAGTTAACTATCACTGTGATGCATAATTCATGCCCCGCTTGAGTGGTAAGAATGCAATCTCGAAGGCGTTCTTAAGCATAGCGTTAGGCTTAGCAATTTGACTTTCCTTGTCACTCTTTTATTCACTCAGTAGTCGTCTCAATGCTCCACGGATTATCATAACTTTTTTCTGCACCGGTGCTTTTACATCTTCCTGCGCCGTCTCGCCGTTTCGGTAATAATATTACTTGGCTCCGGGCTATGTTGACGGACCTTTAGCGATGAATAGACCCTTTTTTGTTCTAAGGAGAGAGATCTGGGATGAAGTCTCCTTAAAAGCAGTCAGTCGTTCTGGGTGTCCACCATTTCTTGAAGATAGTCTCTACCGCTTCCAAACTATACAACAGTTGGTTTTTTAAAGGCAGCTAATGAATCTAATAATGCAGCTTCTCAGCTGTCCCTAAAGAGTTTAGGATACTTTGCGGAGAGCCAAAGAGATTTATGCCACCGCCTTGGAGGCCGACTCATAAATAACTGAAAAGGAAACAGTTTATCCAAACGTGCAATATTTTACACTTCTACTCTCATCCTTTAGATACAGCAGTGTAATCGAGTCCAGACAGGAGCTAAAGGAGAATCAGGCCTACCTGCTGCAGATCTTGGAGACCGAACGAAAAGCCAAACTGCAGTACCTCCAACAAACCGATGAGTTGGAGGCCGAAATCAAGAAACTCAAGAACGAAGTAAGGTTAAAAATTAATACTTTAAAATTTTTTTCAATAATAATAAGAATGTTGCCAGCAGAATGCTTGGCATGGTAGGTATCCATGAAGAAGGCTGATGGCGCCCTGCTTTGGAGGTGGAAAAGAGGGTACTCAAAAGCCTTGTATATGTGTGCATGTATCTGTGACAGAAGCCAGGTGTCTTAAAAGGCAAGTATTCATCTACCCATTTCTTCGCCTCATGTTCATTTTTACCCACCGAACCGACCATCCATCCATCCTGTGTATACGAATCCCTCAAGTTAAAATTTGGCTGTTAGGCAACCGTTAACAGGATCCTAAGTTAATCCACTGAAGACTTATCTATCCATGATCTGGCCAATAAGCTATGCAAACACTCTAGAGGACTTTCAGTTGTAATCTCACCCTCATTCAGTCAGCATCTTAATGACGATTTTCTATTCCTTCTAAGTGATCCTTTTGATAAAATTAAAATGAAAATCTTCTCCAATTACTCTGCACTCTAGCAAAACTATCTGATTTATGATTTCAATTAAACATTTGACTTCTGAAATTTGCTTCCAAAGAAATCCACTTTTTAAGAAAAAATATTCACTTTGTCCAGTACACTAAAAGAGTGGCGCTCTAGAAAGAGGAAAAGCCTCCTGCAACACGAGTGTCCGGTTGATTGATGTGCTTGAGAAGGGAAGGAAGTCAAAAATGTGTATCAGGGACACCGGAAAAAAGTGACACATGCAGTCATCCGTGAAAGTACTTCTCTATGTGCTAAAATGTCTCCTCCTTTTCACTTTTTTTGAATCAAAGTCCCTTCTGTATAACAAAAAAAAGCAAAAATGCTTTGGAGCTGAGGAACAATTGGGTATGGCCGGGCGATGGACCTATTCCTTCTGCCATCGTTGACTTCTTACGCCTTTTAGAAGGGCATTTTTGATGTGCAGGGCATTGCTACATTACCTATATAGTTACATTTGTTTGTTTGTTTGTTTGTTTCAGCTGAACGCCATCACACCAGCCAAGCCAAATGAGAACTTGTCTGTGGAGGAGTCCGATCAAATACGCAAAATCAAGAAAGTAAATGCTTCTTTTTTTGACTTTGTAACGGTCTTTCTCGCACCTCTCTGGAGGCTGTAAACGCTGCCTCTCGGCGAAGTGGATGTCAGGTGACCATTCCCTTCCTTGCCGCTTGACCGACTTTGCAGATTGGCAGTAGGATTTATGAATCTGGTGCGAAAATTGTCACCCTTTTTTTGCATTTAACTATGCACAGGTCGCTGTAAAGGTAAGATTGAGTACGTTTAGGAGGTGAATTTATGCTGGAAGCACAATTCACCTTCAACAGTACGTGTGTAATCATCGGCGGGAGGCAAAACTTCCCCTCGCCTTTGTTTAGATGTCACAAATGCAATCCGTTGACAGCTAAGTAATCAGAGAGAGAATGGATTTGTCTGCGCCCCGACTTGTGACACTAAAATGGGTGTTAAAATAACGGCTAGGAGAGGGGCATGACTGCGAGCTCTGCATTGAGCACGCATACAGCAATTTCATTTTAAAAAATGGCTTGAGGGTTTAAAAATGGCCAGCAGCACAAAAAGTGTATCGCTATTCAAAACTGAATAGACAAAGAGGCGCAGTAATGCCGCCTATTCAATTTCGTCTCATTAGCAACTATTTTCTCTTTTGTAGCTCTTATTTTATTCATAGAAAAAGATTTGCCTGGTATGTGCTCAATAAAGCAAGCCGCGAACAGGATTTAAAATTTGTGAAACTTACAGATGACAACTTAAATTCACCCAACTTGTGATGTGTTCAAGAGGACTGAGCGAGTGAATAATTTGGTAAGCGAGCATAAATTTCTCCGGAAACAGGAAACACCTATCCATTTGGTATTTTGAACCAGGAAGGGGCATTAAACAAGAAATAAGGAAACACCGAACACTGGACACCTCCATCGGTATTCCACTCGGGTTCCCCATTGTCTCCTCACTGGAGATGTCCACTTAACTGGCGTCAAGGCGAGGTGAAAATCATCTCGACCGATTTGAAAGGAATATGAAAGAGGAGAAGCTTAAGCTTATAACGAGGTCTTCTTTGCTAATAATTTTTAATGAAAATACAAAAGTGATTTGTTTTACTGGGGTTCGACTCCTCGGAAAAAATCTCAAATAAACCAAATGAAAGTTGTTGAGTGCCAACCCTCCTTGCGATTTACGGTCCCCAATAGTACAATACTTCGTAGGCACAAGTTAATATTTTAATATTAAAATACTTCTCGCTTCAAATTTTGCGATGGTAAACAATGCTTATTCAGTTTACGACCTTTCGCATGTTAAATGTCCAAGGCCTCAAGCACATGGACCGAGTCCTCTAAACACTTCTGCCACCCACTTCCCGCTTTGCATGCAAAAAGTGGGGTAAATTATGGAAGGACAAGAAGGCGTGTTTTGTGGCGGTAAGGGAGGTTGCTGATGGCTTTGTGATGTAGAAGCTCGCTGCTGGTCCGCTTGTGATGGAAGATGATGAACCCACATTTTATGTATTAATTTTAAAAAGTCGTCACAAGTAGGCCCAAAAAACATTTTAGAATCAGCGCTGGTTATTTAGTAAAAAAAAAATCAAGCACACATTCCTAAACTAGCATCCAGTGCAAACAATTATTTTTATGCCCAAGTCCCACGGGATGTTACCATTTTTACAACCAAGGAATAAAACCTCCTTTTCAATTTGTTTCCAGTTTGAAAATCGTAAAGTATTATTACTTTTAAGGATTGTTTGAGGTTTTGAAAAAGTTTGCTAAACGTTTTGTTACTTTGCGTTCAATTGGGCCGAACGTGTGTGAATGCAACAAACCGGCGACTTGAGGGAAGTTGTGCATGTCTACCAAAAAGTCTTTCTAAAAAGACTGTCAAGCGAACTAAGAGCACTAATATGATCCAGCAAGTCACACTTACAATTAGTAAGTCACTCTTTAGTGCAAAAAAGGAAAATTCACTTTTTAAATTGACAACAGAACACGCTACTCATTAATGTTTTGAGTAGCTTATCACAATAACCAGTTCTACTCCTGTTTCTTCATCAAAGAAGGCTTAAATTCTTGCTTGAAAATGAGTCGCGTGAATGCAATTTTACTTTAAATCTTCCTGGACGCCTTCTTTGGAATGAATTGTTACGAAAACTTATTTCAGCGGTGTCACACGATTTGAAGTCCTTACCGCACTAGGAAATACAGCTGCGACTAAACTTTTTTATTTTGCGCGAAAAATTGGATTTGTTTTACAAGGTAAAGTGCATTATCTTTTAGCTATTCTTACTCATTTATAGAAGTAAAATCAAATTTTAAAGCAAAAAGCTAGTCAAACGGGTCTTCCAGGTGAACGGAATGGCGTACTTTGAAGCGCCAAGCCGTGGCCTCACCCATGCAACACAAATGTGTTGGTGGATTGTTTTTTCCTCCTTTATAAAAGACTCTAACAGTGTTTGCCAGGGATAACACGTTTAACTTTAAGCCAAAAATTCCCGCAGATTTGGACTTTTGACGTCAAAAATGGTCTTTTGTTAGTAGGATCTTTGAGTCATTTTTTTAAAATTGTTAAGAGTGTAAAGGGCGACTGAGAGGCCGAGCAATTAAACACAAATAATATACTTTGTGGTGGAATTTAGCCAATATTAAGCCCTCTTAAAAATTCTCTAAATTGCAAAATACGGCAGAGTTAATTTTTTGTGCCAAGGTGCAATCATTTCTTCGTGGTTGGCTATGCCGCCGCCGATGGAAACATATTGTGGAGGAGTACCTCCTTTCGCCTCATGCCGAATCAATGCGAAAACGCAACTCCATCGTCTTCAAGCTGTTTGAAGGGGAGGAGGAATATGTTCAACAACTAATCACACTTGTCACTTGCTTCCTCCGGCCATTTAGGATGGCAGCCAGTTCAAAGAAACCCATAATAACGCATGAAGATGTGAACTCTATCTACTTAAATGTGTAAGTAGCATGCTCCCTCGAATAAGTAGTTTATTCTTAGTTTTACCAAATCGTGTGCAATTTTGGTACTGGAGAATATTAATGTGATAGCTGATCATACACTCAATCCAACTAAATGACTGGTGGTTGCTGTTTCGAAGGAAATTTGTGGTATACCCATAACGATTCTGTCAACCTTCAAAAAAAGGTTTAATGGAAAATTCTGCATGGCCATTATCTTTAAGTGCGCTTTTTAGAAGCGCGCCACTAAGTGGCTTACTCGATAGAGTCAGTTATGTGTTCGACAACTTAATGCAAACCTTTGCTGCCACCGGTTTGAACTCCAGGGTCTCCTCTACACTATTGCCAAAGTTCAGCATTCGGAGCCCGCAAAAAGCTCATTGTTAGAAACTTTTTGACTGCGCGCTCTTAAATATTTGTTTCTTCTTCTCCTAACTTAAATTCGAATCCAACATTTAGATCAGAAAACCAAATTCCATGACTGCCTGGACGAAGCGTTTTCATTGTTGTGGACAGAACTATGGTGAGAGGATGTCACAAAGTCGAGGCAATAAATTATATGGGTGGAACTTTGGATTCTATGGGATCAGACATACGAGCTAAAAAGCTTTGCTTAGTTTGCATGAAACACCCAATTTAAGGCTTATAAAGATTTATGATCTTATTTGGCCTACTTAGGGGAATGGTGTGGGGCAAAATCTATGCATATTCGACTACCGACATAGCTCGTAGGGACAGATCAGCCAGTGAAGGTACAATCATGGCAACCTAAAGTGATCTCTGTTACTAGACCTGAGAGTTTAACATCCAATCCAAGCGTCTTACTCAGTCAACCTCCTTCTCCACCTACCATAACACAATCAGTGGTCCCAGAAAACTCTCAGGAGCCAACCATGCCAATGATTGCATTGTCATGATACGCTGATCTCACTAGACAAACCCACTAAACTTGGAGTTGAGTCCTGCACGATAAATTGACTCGGAGAAGAGAGAATGTGCCGATTTCTGCGCAAGCCCACAGTCGGGCATAAAAACACTGAATTAAAAGCAGGCGCACAATAAAGGACAAGAATGAACACAATTCCGAGGGGCTGGGTTTTATTTCTATTCCTCCTTGCCACGTTGTTTCCACTTCAGAGCTGTACATCCTTCTCCAGCAGTAGAGAGATGGTGAAAGGTAGTGCAAGTTTACATGCTTTATAGAGGCACAAAAGACATCATCGTGACGGGTTTTCCTAGGTTGTTCGTGGCTTGTGTCGCTTTCTTGGCTAATAGCTGCCTCGGAAACAGGAGACCAGAGGGAGTCACCGAAGGCTGACGGCATTTTCACTCCTTCCGTTACAAATGCAACTCTTTCGCCTTCACTTAGCAGTGAAGGTCAAGAAGGCTGTTATTCCAGAACGGGTACTACCTTCCAATGTCATCAATGCACACTCGATACACAGTGCTATGGACCAGAGACCAGCCCACCCTGCGAAGACACAAAGCTAGAACACATAAGAGAGGCTATGAGTTTTAGTTAAACGTGAACAAAGAAAACCACTTTTTTACTGTTTAAACCCATCTTCAAAGAAAATCACTTTATTTCCTTGATTTTGTGGCCTTAAATCAGCCTGACAGTGCATGCTCAGTATCACTTAGACCTCTTAGATGGGCACAAATCCCACCCATGTTGTTACGTAGCTGGACGATAAATAGTCGTAAGGCTTTAAAAAACACTCATTTCTGGCTAACAAGAAAGCCTTATCCCGAGTTGCTTCTCTCCTTGCTGTTTCTTTTCAATCTGAAGCGGTGCGATGCTCAAATCTGTGATACCTCCGTGAAAAGGTTCAAAACAGTCACCTTGTTAACCAAATCCCTCCTCACTTTCGTTGTCTTACGTTTCAATTCGTTTGGTTTTTATTTTGTGTACGAAGAAAGGAAAGGATGAGAGACTTGGACAATTTTTTACTGTCCCACTTAAATAGGATCACACTTGACCAAGCTTATTCCCCTACTTTGGGATAGAAAAGTAACTATAAGAAACTCAGGGTTGGTAAAGCTCAACAGTTAGAAAAAGTTAAAATTTTATTCCAACGAAAGCACACTGATGTGACAGTTAAGCTTTAGATTCAGGTCTTTTTAATTCTTTTCTTTCTTCCTGTCTAGAGAGACGATAATGTTTCTGCACCAAATTTTCGTCCAGGGTTTACGACGAAAAATGGAGAATTGGCCAACTCTCAAGTTGGGTAGGCCTCTTTTTGTGACTATTTTGTCTAATTAAACCATTTTTATAACCCTCCTCCAAGGTCGTTTTGATTGCTTTTGATTTCACTAAACTGGTAAATAGCATTTGGTGTCCGGCACCTCCAAAGCTTTGTCAGGCATATGAACTGCTTGAAGGTGGGTTCTACCCGTAGACACGGAACTCTTATCACTTAGTTGTAGATTAAGGAGCAATCATCCCCCAAATTGTTTGTCCTGCCGCAATGCGGCTAAATTTTTGGTAGGTTACGCTAGAATAGAGAAAGATTTCCCCTTCCCAAAGCAGACGAGACCCTGATACGTCGTAGACACGAGCGAGGAGTGATTGTTGCAAGTAGGAGCAGAGGCCGTGGGAAATAAACATAAAGAGGCATTATCATCGAAAGCGTTTTCAATTAATCCGACTCACCTACTTTGCCGTTTGGGCTCTCTTAAGGATGCTTATTCTATTAACGATTTTTAATGGTCTGGCAATTTGTTTAACTTTGAAATTAACTGCTGACTGACCTGTGGACCAAGCTACCATCCTTTCAAATCTACTGTATGTTAGTAAGTAGTATATTCCCTTGTTACCGCAAGCTTGATACGATCTTGATAGAGAATCAAACCTTTATAGTGTCGATAAAAGTTGCATTTTTTGACAAAAGTTTTTCAATTTTTGAGTCTAATTTCCAAGCAACTTAAACACCTCGAATAACTTTTATGGGACCCACTGGGGTCAGGCAGAACGCAGCAAAGTGGAGTTCCTTTTTTGTTGACTTAAAAGAATTTATTGGCAGCCTAAAATGTATTTCTCTGAGTAAAGTCTGCAGTCTAAAGCAATTGAAGAACACCAAGTAATCGGGAGACATGGCAGAAAACTTGAAAGTCAGCATGGCCTTGGACATAATTCCTTCGCTATGCAGCAAAGTCAGGAATGGTCTCCCCAAAAAGTTTCTCTAAATTGGTTTTCCTTGAATGCTAATGGGTTACCTTACACAAAGCTGCATTGCTTTATTGAAGAGGTAGAAATGTTGGCCTGATAGATTTGAATAGGCTTTTCATTTGTCCACTAAAATTTCCCCTCACTGCATGGCAAATACAGCAAAGGTCATACAGGAAGTCGCTTTTTACAGCCAAAATGCAGGAACTTCCGGCAATGCAAAAAAGAGAGCAGAAGTTCTACTTAACCCATGGAGCAAACAAAAAAATGTCCCTTCGGTTACTGTTAGCGAATTTATAGTAGTGAATAAGTCTTTCGAAAAGATTTATACAATTCTTACGGAAAAGGGATGTGGTTTCCTCCACTTCTGCCTTACTCTTCTTTCATAACAGTCTTGTTACATGCCAGGAATAGCAACAATTAGCACTTCTTGCACACAAGTTGGTAAAGCATGAGTTGCCTTTCCAAAATATGACTTCCATTCAATTGATTGGCTGGTGTTGGGTGTTCTCAAATGGGTTTTCTTCCCAACTTTGAAATAGTATCTTAATGAGAATGAAGGGTGGACCTTGGAAGCAATTGTACTCTCGACAACATGGGGACTCTTTCGCCTCCACCGCTGGACAGACACACACCACCTGACCGAAAAAACTGCGAAGTGGGGGGGAGAGGGACGGAGTGGATCTTTTATGCAAGTCCAATGGTTGGATCGTCCACTGAATGAGCAAATAACTTACACGAAGGAACAAAGTAATGTAGGACTAAGTAAAAATCCTTGAAGGCTTTTTATCACCCACTTAAGATCCGCTTACTCACCTTCCACTACAATATTTTTAGCTGATTTGAGTGTAATGGAGTTTCCTACCCCGTCACACAGTCTGACATCAATCGAAGTTATTTCCATCGAGTCATTGACAAGCTGGGCTAGATAATGGCTTGCTTGAGCGCGACATGTCAGCCTTTCGGTGATTCTATCTTAGAAACAAGATGCCGAACTGCTCCATGGTAGCTTGTTTTGCCCTCTCACCCTCCTTCAAATTCAAGACAATAGGAGACCATCAAAAATCGTCTGTAACAATGGAATGAAGTTTGGCCGTGTCGAATAAAGAGAAACCTTAAATGTCGTCCACGCGGTTGATCTGACATCCTAACATAAGGGTCCAGTGAGGAGCAAATGGTCTTTCTTTGTGACTATAGACTCGGAAGAGATGATCTTGGTGTCACATATCTGTGACGAAGGTAGCATGCATTTTTACTCATCGCCCACTAAAAAAACAACCGGTTTTTTGCCAAAATCTTGACTAATTTTAAGGTTGACTATTCTGAAGCTTCTAGTGTCAGAAGGTACTGCGAAAGAACTGCAATAAGGAGAAGCGGAATTTTGTTAAACCACATCATCAGTCTAAATTCGGTGTTTTACATCGATTTCAACTTCCAGACTGTAAAAGATTGTACTAATTTAAAGGCCTTCGAAACACTTTGAGAAGAGGAATTCGAGTAGGCCTCGAACGTCACACCTCAGTTAGCCTTTTGACCTTATGGTAGTAGCTAAGTAGAGAATGCTAGCACTGCGGTGCAATTTTGGCCACAGAATGCCTTGCGATGTCACAGAAAATGAATAAGCAAACTAATATTTTTAACGATCACTATTTCTGTAAAACTCTGATCGCTTTTTGTGAAAGGACTATGCTTTCAGTCATCCTGCAAAACATCTTGCTAATCAAAATGCTACAAGCGCATGCATCGTGTGCATTTAAAGAGCAAAGTCTTCGAAAAGTAGGGACCAAAAAATTAAAATTCTTTGCTTTGTTATTACAGTTTATGCGTCAGCATTCCTAGGGAGTGAAGGGTAAGGTTTAATAAGCCCCCCACTTTCGTGTCACCTTCCAAATTGTGCACTTTCAGAGTGATGTGCTATTAGTCGTTACTTCTCGTCTTTTCAAGGATCACTAAATTTGGAATTGCTTTTTAAACTTTGTTTAACGTAAAGTTTAAGGGATTTTTAGTGCTTTTCGAAACATATTTTAAATTCTAGAAGCATACCGATCCTATTGGTCGCTTAAAAAAATAAGTAGTATGTTTCTTTTGTTTTACTCCTCCCCTAATTTATAAAATTTTAAAGGTTATAGCCTAAACAATCCACTCATAAATGGCCCTACTTAAAATCTGACAAATTTTAAACAATGTGATTTGCAAATAAAGGAAAGTGCAAATGTATTCAACGCCCATTTGCTTTACTGACTGCCGACTATGCCTTCCGAGGATTTAATTGCATCTGCATTTGAATTAAAGAAAATGTCAACACTTTTTATGCCTTTAACTTTACTAAATGTTAATTTGACGTCCTTGCTACTTCATCTGCTAGGCCAACCCTCATGTTTGCTTGCAAAAAATCAGCTTTCTCTTCTCAGCAGATGGTACTTTACTGGTATATGACGTGCCTAAGCCGACAGATGGCGCTCTAGTAGGAGTCAGCTCCAGTTCCATGTTCCTGGGAGAGTTGTCTCTTCCCACCATTGTTCGGTCTTTTTAATCCAGAAAAAGGACTTTGATCTATCTATCCTGCCTTCCTTTGGACCTTCTCCAAACGTTTTACCAAGAAAGACCTGCCATTTGTGAGCGCGACTACGATCCTTCATGTGTGAGTGCATTGAAATGGATATGGAGTAGCATAATGAAGGTAGGTAAGGTCAATGCCACGGAACTGGTGAGCGAAACATTCCTAAAAACCTATTGACCAAGAGGCAGGTGCAAAGACCCAGACATGACCTGACAGTCAGCCTGCCTAGGCTGTGATGTTAATAGAGTGCTGGATGCGGTCTTCTCGGTCGGCATCGTCGCAGCTAACAGCCCAAGACTTCTTACTTCATCGGAAGCTGAAAAAATTTGCCGCGATTGTCTTCTGATTTACTCCATCTTGTTCCCCTCCCTTAACCTTCTTCCTACTTTAACCTCTCCATGTCAAATTGTGTTAAATAAGTCTGGTCGCTGTACGGTCCAAATCAATTCCAATCTTGTTGAGAACGTGGTGAAAAAAACAGCAGACAGCGAGGAAGCGATTTGACTGAGGTAATAAACAACTCCGCTTAGGTGACATCTCATTTGTGCTAGGACTTTATTACAAAAAATTAGGCGTCAAAACTAATTAAAATAAGGAGGCATTAAGAGAGGGAAGAACAACTGATAATGAAGCAATTAATTTGTGCCTCTGTGTCGACCAAATCGTCGTGACAGGAGGGAGCACTAATTGGCGCATCACCAGTAGACGCCCCAACAATTTGTTAGTCGTCAACTCTCCCACGCCATCCATGACTGGTTGTTGACTTCCATGCTCCATTTTTTGCATCACCTTTATGTATGGGCAGATAAACACCTAAGAAAAGGGAGGACACCGCCTAAGCCTCCCTTGTCGCCGGTTTCGACCGTTACACCAGAAAGTGAGACAGTCAGTAGGAGGGTCAAAATAACTGAGAAATTGGAGGTGACTTCGACCAAAAGATCACAGGTTTCTATCACTAACCACATTAGTGCTTCTCTCCAAACATCCGAGCTTAAATGTTTTCCCGGGAAAAAAAGCTAGAAGCCAGATCAATAGGAGACTGACAAAATGTTTACCTGTCAAAATCACGTTTAAAGGAAATTTTTACAGCGTTTCGTGATTCGCTCCTCCCTTCCTCCCTCCCAATCAGAAGACGACTTTAATTGCTTTCTTCTCTTTAATAAATGGGCTTTTAACAATTAATTTTGAGAGAATTATCTGTTCTTTTGTTTAGGAATGAAGCGTCGCCTTTTAATCACCTTAGAAAATGCTTGTTAGGTTTATTCGGAACAAAACAGAAGCCATTTTTAAACTAACTGATTGGCACAGTGAGTGCGCCGCGAAGGCTAAATATCGTTTACTCCGACTAAGGGTTTAGTATTTAATAAAAGTTTCTCCTCCAGCACTCTTTTATTATATCTAAGTCTGAAGTCGTCAGGGCTATGGAGTCCTCAATTTAGCGGGTGGTCTTTTGAAGTATTGCGCTTGCCTTAATTGTCACGATTCTTGTGTCTATCTACTCTGCCTTCTCATATTCTTTATTAGAGGCAGTAAAGAATGCAGAATAATTAAAACAGCCTACTTTACGGAGTGGAGAAATTGAAAGTTTACAGATATAAAACATTTATGGATTCGCTCGCACCCAGATAGTGACAACGTCATTAAGCACGTAAGACCATTCATCTGGGACGACGAATAAATTTGCAATTTAGTAACTCTATTTTCTTAGTCAGTGAGTTCTTTTTCCGATCATTCAATTGACAGGCGATCTCTTTGACATGCTGTTGCCAATGTTGGGTGTCTATCAGGAATACGTCCGCAATCATCACTATTCGCTTCAAGTCCTAGCTGAGTATAAAATGAAGGAGGAGTTCACTCGGACACTGAAACGATGCGAAGAAAAATCGCAGTGTGAGGGAAGACCGATTGAATCCTTCCTCACCTCTCCCATGTATCAGGTGAGCTGGAGCCACCTACTTAATTGGAATTTCAGTAGTTCATTAGGTTTAGACGACGCTGCCTAGAATTTTTAATCAGCTAGATCAATCCAAAAATTTTGCAGGTTGAAGCTTCATTATGATTATATGCAGGATGATGAAAAAGAATTTATGACTTGGTTGCATACAAAGTCTGTCTTTTCTTGATTACCATATCTGACACCCTGCTTGGTCGAAATTCTGTGTACGCTGTCGCAAACTGGTTAGCAAATTTTTTAAGGAAAATGTAAAAATAATTCCATGTAAACCATAATTATATGTTTGTTTCACTGCTTAAGGTATTTTACAACTTGGGGTTGAGAGGGTGTTTTTACATGAGTTCACCTAATACACAATTCGCAGCACCGATCAGCATCAATCAAAACGGGTGGACGCTGAATAAACTGAGCGTTTGTCATCATGTCATAAACGTATACTTTATGCAAGTTTCTCTACACCACTTTGTTGTAGTTTATGGCTGTCCAATCGTTCCAAGTGATTTAGTTTAGCCACTTGACACGTGGGAATAATATCATCTGTTCGCTTAGATCACATACCTTTTCATATGTGCCGCAAGCAGCAATACGATGATGTTCTTTTGGTTGTTTAGGTTCGGTGTTGCCATATTTGCCAACATTTATTTCTTAAATAAACCACAAAACTGTGCAAACTATCAAACATGAACTTTTCTTGACGCTACTCTCAGGAGATATCAGGTCTTGAAAATCGGCCAAATAGATCAAGTTGTTGCGATGCATGGATCATCTTTAAGCAGCTTCGTTATAAATGTGATACTTTGAGTCTTCCTCAACTTTGTGATAGCTTGCATTAACAGAAATAAAGATTTATGTTTACTAAGATGGCGTAAGTGTGGTAGAAAGGTCACACCAGCCGGTAAAAGTGAAATACAAACAATTTTTAAAGAGCCTGCTTTGTTAAATGCACATTTAAAGCGGGGTTAGGTCTCCGTGACAATCTCAATGTTTTCATAAGTTCTTTAAGGTATTGAACCTCAAGGATCTCACTGTGAAACGAAGTCTGATTTGCGGCTTTCCACGATCATTACCACTCAGCTCCCGTTTTTAGGTAGCTTTTAGTCTTATGCATCTTAGGTGTCCATAAGGAGGTACAAAACTTTCACTTCTTGGCTCTTTGGGAGAGAGCGCGATATTTGAACGTGTCGTGTCAGGTTACTTGACTTCCTTGTCGATTAGTCAGAATAGTGGTCGTCACTCAGTGGTAAAGACTACCACAAAATTATCTGTATAAGTGGCTAAGGAGGAGCAATTGGCATTCAATCACGCAAGAGGTGTCGTGGACAAGAGTATGTCCGCTTTGGGAGCACACACTAATCTCCATCGGCATGTATCCAAGGTGGATTGTTTTGAAGCTAAGCCTTCTACATGATACAATTAGTAGAACTTTTTACTCGCCCTTTTGTCCATTGTGCAGATTCCCCGATACCTAGTCACGCTGCACGAAATCCTTGCTCACACACCACACGAACACGTCGATAGAACGAATTTGGAGTATGCGAAGAGGAAATTGGAGACACTCTCTCAAGTAGGTCCACCACTTTTTGTTCGATTACACAAACAGCCTCATTTAAATCATTTTCTTAAAAAAAAGGTGATTCATGATGAGGTTAGCGAGACGGAGAACATTCGCAAGAACCTCGCAATTGAGCGTATGATCTCTGATGGGTGTGATATCCTCCTCGACGCAAATCAGGTGTTTGTGAGACAGGGTTGGTCTACTTATGCTTTATGAGTAGTACAGGATTACTGCATTATCAGAAACAGTTTTTGATGAAAGCGCTTTTGTTTTCCTCTTCTAATAAGTAATTAGCCATTTCTTATTTCCTAACGGCTCTAGCCTTTTTTTTCCATCTGTGTTTGTAAGGCACCAATAAGTTTGTTTATTTAAAGCCGTTTTGCATCAGCACAGCTTGATTATGCACCTCGTAAATATCCAGAAAAGATTCTGTTCTTTTTCAATGATCGCGGTATAAAATTTTGTTATTAAGGCCTGATTGAATGCGTACAGATGGTATCGAGTACCTTAAGGGAACACTTGCGAAGTAGGAATTGTAAAAGCTTGGTCTTTAATGCAGTTAATCTGCAGACAACCGAGCGTGGGATCCTCACGTGTGAATTTTGGGAGAGTCGCTATGCTCATGGTGGAAAATAGCAAGCACATTTAACTCAAGCCCCCACGTCGTATTGAGGAGAATTGAAAATTGGCGAGATTCGAGGAACGTATTAGAATATTGCTGATTTACATACCAAAACTCTAATTTTTAAAATAGCCTTTTAACAGCCTTTTTAAACAGCACAATTTTTGATAACAAAACACTGTTTGCTGCTAAAATAGACAACAGTTATTATAAACTCATGCCAAAGAGTGTAAAATTTTCATCCTTACAAAGCCTCTTCCTTAATTTGGTCATCACACAGCGATCTTAAAGGTGAGGGTTTCCATTTACCATGACGTCAAGTCCATCGTCGGAGCTAGGCCATGTCGTATGAGCAGAACAACCACACAAGTTCTTCTAAAGTTGATCCTATACACAGTAGCATATGTTCTTTAATGCATAAAAATAAGAATCCTAGCGGATCATTGTTGTGATTACCTGTTCATTTACCTTATACCCTGCTGGCTTACATCAGGAACCCTAGTTCAGGTGACAATGAACAAGGCAATCTATCCTTGTCCACGAATCACTCAACTTAGCTCCTCGTCTTGCGAGAAAAAGGAGCGGTTAAGGCAGGTCTTCCTCTTTACAAACCATCTTCTCATCGCCACAAGGACAAATTCTGGACGACTCAAGTTGGCTAAGGTAAACCTTGAGGCAGCAAAACAACATTGAAGAAGTTATTATTCCTTTTTATTGTAAGTAATCATGCCTTGGTGTGAATTAATCACCCATCTCGCTTATCCGTCACGATAAGCCTTATGCTGCCTAATCTCACATGTTATTCTACTTAAAAGGAATTAAGTAGGAAGTGACGCCCCCAACGCTACCTTAAATCTAATTTTATTTAGGCTTTCTTAATCTTTAAGTTTAATTTTATAAGTTCTGTCGTGACTTATTTATTTGCGCGTTCTACTTAAATTCTTAGTAAACTGCGTAAATTGAAGCTACTTGCCAATGCTCAATGCTAAAAATAGGGATGTATCTTCAATGCGTGAATGGAAGCTTTTGGTCTTATGCACTTTGCCCTGCAATAATCCAGGGTATAATTTTGCTTGTAAGCAATGCTATTTCTTCTCGGGCGCTTTTTTAACACTTGGGACTGAATTTCTAAGCAAATGAGGATTCGTGTGCTTTGCTATCATGCGATTGATAATGGTCGTGCATTGTGAAGTTGTAGTGTGCCCATTTTTCTCGTTTCCTCATCTAGATATGGTGCGCCATCAAAATTGCTGGTGGAATCTGATGAATTTGTTTTAATCATGCCAATGATATAAAATGAAATTTGCTTTCTTTCACAGCAGCTGAAATCTGCTGAGGAGGTTGCATAGGCTTTGATAAGAAAAGTACAATGGAAGCAAGACCCATGGATATAGACTATTAAGGGTTGCTAATATAAGCAAAACATCAGGCCTAAACTTAACCTTTTAGGAAGAGTCGTCACTGAGGGTCATTTTTATTGCATTCACGTTGCCTAAACAGAAGGCAGAGAAGCTGGAAAATTTGGCACAACCATGTTGAGTGGCACTTAGTAAACTGCTTTTACGCTTAGAATTGTCGACTGTTGTTTAAATGACTCCCTGGCAGGCCAAAAATGGTTGTGCTCGATTCGGTACAACCTGAAAGCGTAGAAGAAAATATTCCTCAGAAGAAATCAGCATTAGTCAGAAAGCCTGTCAGTCTGTCAATCGCGTAGGGCATTTTGGCTAAGGAGCAAGCAATCCTTCTAACTTGCACCTGGGTCGCCGTCTACATCACGGATACCACCTATTTATAGCTGACAACCTTCTGAACTATGCGAAGAATAAAAGGATGGAAGATAATTATTTCGATTCCAAGCCATTTTAGTCTTGAAGTTTTAAGCTTGATTAAAAATAGGCAACAAAGTCCTTTTTTGGGGTCTTATCACCCTCCTACCTTTTCCAAGCCTTGTAAATGCTAAATTTTCCTGGAAACTTCTGCTGCTTTGTGACCGAGAGCAATAGGGTATTTGCGTCCTGCAGGCTTGTGTCACATCAGTCCCAGCCGAGACTGTAATGACCCAGAGATGTAAAGCACCGAATAGGTGGCACACACCTCCTTACTGCTTGTAATCAACCACATTCTGCAGTATCCTGACAGCTTTCAGCTTTCCCCTTGAAATGGCATTAAAAGAAGATCGTTGAAAAGGTCACCGGAAAATATTTGTAAAAAAACCTAATTTCATGTCACAAGTTTGCACCTCTCCCTTTTTCTCTTAGAAAAATGGCAAAATCCCGCTACAAGGTTGCACCCTCATTGAAGAAATGCTGGTCGACTCGAGTCAGGATGAGAGCGGTGAGTAGAAATGAAGCAAATCTAATCATCGCGCTTACTTTTAAGCAATCTTTCAGTCTCCATGACACAAACTCTTCTTTTAAAGTTCATGACTCTCCACCACCACTCGACACCCCGGAAAGCGGTCTAAGCCCTGTCTCAAGGACACAGAGCGTTTGTAGCTTTGGAGGACAAGAGGAGCCAAGTCCTACTGAACCGCAGCAACCCAAACAGTCCACACCAGCGTCGCCGCCATGGAATTTGATTCCCGCCAAATTAGCGCATGGATCGTTGATGCTGGCCGCATTGACATTAGGCACTACAGGAGGCGACTGCGCAGGTGTGCTTTTTAATGTCTTTCTGGTGCGAAGAATAAAATTTAAAAGAAATGGAAGAACAGCAAAGTGCTATTAACTTCGAAAGAGATGCACTTTTCGTTCAAATACTACTTAAATCTGAGTTTTTTTGCCTCCCGAAACAAGTGATCCGGATTGACGTTGACCACTCTGCATTTTTCCATTTAATAATGGTCCATTCCTTCCTTCATCCCATTCATCATATGATCTTAAAGATCAAGCAATGCCATGGTATTTATTTTTTGAGTTGATATGAATGGAATGAGGCACTTAGACAGCGCCTGTTCTCCTTCCTCCTTCCAACTCATCTTAAATTTGTACATCTTACCTATGGATTTACAAAATAGACATCATCATAACTATAATTATAAGCCCCACGTCATTTACTGCCTAACATTATTAAAAAACAGTCTAGTTTACAATTTACTTATCCTGTCGACAGAAATGTGTCAATTTTGGTGCATCCAACCTATCTGCGAGTCTGACATTTAGCTCTTACCCTTTACTGGCTTTTGAATTGTAATTAAATTTTGAACCAGGAAAGCCACAAAGATGCATTGAGCACAAATTTGCTTTTGAACTCAACTTTTAACCCGTATGGAGCAAGAAAGAGAAATTTTATGGATTCCTATGTCTAATTCTCCACCGTTGTTTTTTGCTACTTACACCATATAAGTAGCACTTTTGTTTCGCCTTTAAGGTAAGTCCAAGCGGGAGACACACCCCGGCTCATTCACTCGCAAAAATGCCTCCAATGGCTCCGGTGATGATAGTTCCGCACACACTGTCTCAGTGATGTCCACCTCATCGGCAAACAACCCCGATCACCACCTCGGCACCTATGGAAATCTTGGTTTTCAAATAACATGGCCTGGCGATGGGGAGGAAGCCAGCAGTATTTGGCTAGTGGCTTCAAATTTGCAAGAAAAGGAGGCCTGGTGCTCGGATATAAGCCAGGTCAGAGGAGCACCGGAACTGTCAGAGTTAAATGTCGTTTTATGCTTGCATGAAGTGCAAAATTATTTTAAATTTGAGTTTAATCTTGGAGGTATTATTTCTAGTCTGAATTGCTCAGACACTCTGCTGACTTAATTCGATAAGGAGGTACAGTAGAAGGGAGTCACAAAGGCTACCACTTATGGTTATAAAGCTGTAGAATTGGGAAAAAAGCCGCTTCTTTTAATTTTAGTGCATTGAACAACTTCACTACAGTGACATGTTGAGTGTCGCGCGTTCCGAGGTGTCATCAATCTCCATGCCTTATTCAGTTCGGTGGGTTCATCTGGACTTTTTACAGTGACCAGGACTAAGCCTTTTGCTTGATACCGTTATGGCATTAAGCAACTTTCTTAATTTTTTTCCAGGTTGGACCCCGGGTTGTTCAAAGACTGCCCTGACATTAAGTACCGATCGACAATGAACTCGTGCAAAATGCCTCAAGTAAGCACTCTTTTAAAATTCTTTGTGGTCACCGTTCTTGATTTGAACTTTTTAGCTTGTACAATTACTGAAAGTTTAACAAAGGTTTCCGTAATGTCTAATATTATTCGGAAAACACTTCAAGTTTTATCTAACACATTGTCACATGAATTCATGTTTTGACACTGCAAAGTAGTGGGTCGCCCGAAATAGCATTTGCGGTATTCAGGTGGAAAACGGGCAAATTACGTCAAGTGAATGGTGCCTTTTAAACAAATACAAATTCAAGAAGGCAACGGCTTTTGAATAAACGTTTTCATCGCCGCACTTCGGTGCACGCGTGTCTCCGAAGTACTGACGCGACGGCGGAGGGTTCCACCTCCACTTCATTTATGCTCCAGAAGCTTGAGAAAATCTCTTGAAAGTACCAATAAACTAAAAGAAATTCTTGGATCGCTTCAACTGAGGATAATCGTTGGACGGTGGGAAAAGCAATGAAGAGAGAATTTGAAAAAATTTCTCGAAAGCCGAGTTGGGAAACCCTGTCTTTGCTTTGCAAATACGAGCCTGATTTAGAAAACCCAATTTAACGTTTCTGTCTCACTGTAACTCGATTTGTACACTGTCTGCTTAAGCTGGAATTCAGGAGAATTTAAAGAAAATACAGGAGATGAGAAGGAGACCCTGCTAGGTATCTTGCTCATCTCTCGTTGAAGTTCTTTAGTCGACTATTCTTAGTTTTTCATGAAAAAAGAATGTTTCGTTGAAACCTTTGGACTGTATAGTAAGCCAATTAACTATAACTCAGTCCTACTTCGTAACCTTCAACGAATGAACATTTCGGTTTGCGTTCCACTGGGCTCATGCGGAGCGACCCAAATGTTTGGAAGAAGAGGTAGTGCCGATCCTAAGTGCTTGTGATTGGTGGTGTGTAGAACGTCCAAGGATGCCCACTAATATGTTAGTCCACCGAATGCTCTCGAATCGTTCAGTCCATCTGTCTTTCAGCGATGGGATTTACTTCAAATCTCCAGCTTACCATCTAATTTTAGTGTCTAGTATTTGGTACCCGGGAATTTCTTGCCCCATTTTTCCAAGCTATTCCTCGATGATACGTATTACTATTGCAGCACCTCCAAGCACCACGCACTCTGTTCAAGGGCCTCCTTCGACTTTGGGTTTTAGCAAAATTCATTCCTATAGCGCATACAGTCTAAAAATTTTAATGAAATCGCCGCTGAGCGTACTTACAAGAGTTGAACCCTTCAAGATGCATTTACGCTATGAGCGTCAATAAGTGGGTTGCTTTGGAAGCCATCTCAAGGCCCGTGCTCCTTTATTTTGAATTTAAAGCACTTCACAAGTGGTTAGCGGACTCAATTATACTCTTATTTTTACCAAAATGAGCAGTATGATCAGTAAGCTCTCACTTTGCTTTCTAAAGGTCCGTCATGGCACCTTGAGCCGTCTCTTGGATCGCCTTTTGGACCCTCGGTTTCAGTCAATCGACTACTTGAACACCTTCCTTCTTACCTACCGCGTCTTCACCACTGGACTTACAATCATAGCTGTGCTTCGCTGCGTCCTTCGAGATCCGTCGCTTCAGCTGGCATCAACAAAAATTAATCTCGATCTGTTTGAGTCCATGCTACGTGCGAGGTGAGTTGGGGAGAAAGGAGGGCCTCATTCATCTCTCAAGTAGCTCATTCATCCCTGGTTCCTTGGTCTCTTTACTCTCTACACATTCCAGACTCATCAGAGATATTTTATCAAATAGTTAGTCGCGGTATTTTTTCCTTCAACACTAGAGTGTCCAGATTCGTCTACGTTGATTTAAAAGTCACTCATTCATTCCGTCCTTCTGTGCTCATTATAAACATTAACGGATCATGAAGTGTACCGTCCTTTTTTTAAAGCGTCCGTACGCACCACCGGTCAGTAAGTCACCCATCAGTTTATCCGGGTGCATCCAAATCCATGTCCATCTCCATAATATACCTATGCCCAACTTATCTATAAAATTATTTTTTCGGCATTCCTTCTCTTCATCTCGAATCAATCCTTTTAAGGATGTTCACTAAATAAGAAGAGTTTAGGGTTTTAAAATGCACAAAACATTGGTTTTTTGAAGGTTACAAAGTATTTCCCAATTAAACCTGATGGGTAAAACTTGCTTCAAGACCTCATGTTCCCTGAACACCTCATTCAGAAAGTGCGTACAATTTATAGACAAAAACGCCTGCATAACAACTAATGGCAAGTTTGATAATTTATCTGCAACTACTCAATTAGGTATTTAGCCCCCCAGTCTTCTTTTATGCACCTGGTCCACCCTGTTTCCTCCCCTTACCTATCACCGACTCATCCATGCATCCGTCGTCGCAATTCTATGCACTCGTTCTCTAATATTTGGTTCAAAGATTCATTACCAGTTTGCCGGTAGTTCACCGTAGAAACTAAAATTCAAAACCGGCTTTTCTAACCCGGGAATTAGCCTACTTACAGTTGTTCAGTAATAATTATTTGCTCGCAAAATCATAGGCCTGGTTCTCGACGCGCTAAACAGTATCACAACGACCGTTTTCCTGCCGAGGTCAAGAGTAGCAGACGAGTGTCCACAGAAATGCTTGATGTCACCAGGCATCAAGCCCTTATTCCACGTCGAAACCTGGTCACTGAAAACGTTCTAGAGGAGGAGGAACACGAAAGTGAGTTATATAATTGTTTGCCTAAGGGGAAAAAGGCCTGAAGGCGTAATTTACTCAATTTCAACTTTAGGTGAAGGTAACGAAGCTGAGGAGGACTCAGAAAAGTGGAGGGTTCGGAGCTCATCAGAGGACAATAAATCGACGATATTTCGACTTTCCGAAGCTTCTAGGGACAGTAGTAGGGTGGGGTTCATGAAGACTCCCCATGATTCAGTGGAAGTCGCAGAGATATCGACTGAGAATGCAGTGAGTTCAGTGTCAGCATCACACATTTTAGGTTCTAGGCCGTTAATCAGGGTCTATGTTCCCCTCAGCGGTGATACCTATTAAACAGTAGGAGATTGAATGAATGCATGGCTGGGGTGGCCTACACCTACACCTACGCCTACAACACCTTTGCCTCGCGTTATAAACGTTAACGGCAAAGAAAATTACAGACGGAGCACAGTCTCCGTCACCCGTCTATTCGTTTTTTCGGCTAACCATTCTTCCTTTTGTGAAGACTGCCTACTGCATGCACATTGAACTTCCCGAGCCATGACGAGGGCTCTAAAGATGAGACAGAGGTAGAGGTGGCAGTAGTGGTAGCCAGTGAAAGTAAACTCCAGATCTAAGGAATGCGCCAAATTTATTACCGAAAACTAATCATATGGAGGGAAGACAATTTATTTTCCAGGTGTAAAAGCCCAACCTATTTGATTACAATGAAACTCTACTGCTAATGATCCAGTGTATAATGTTGATCAAAGATGTCTGCCACATACTACTTATTTGTCTATTTTAGTCCCCAGAAAACAGTGTTGATTTACTACCAACAGAAGAAGAGGAAATCGGCAATTCGAAATTACTGGAACAAGCCAAAGAAATCAGCGATGGCAAACAACATGATGGAGGGTGCAGAAATAAGGAAGGTGCAAAAGAGGAGGAAAATGAAGGGGTGCAGAGATGCGACGGTGATAAGCATTCCGTTTTCGAAGCAGACAAATCGGCTGTTGTACGGCTTAGTCCGATGGGTAGGTGTATTGCAATGTTACATCCGCCTCACCTGCTGGTGATGAGTTTTGGTCGGTGGGATTCAAATCACAAGCTTTTTTCGGTGTGGAATTTTAGATGCAGTGAAAATGGAGCTGGGAGAAGCAGAAACGGGGAAGCAGTTTATTTCAAGGGAATTCATCGTACCCATCGCCAATGTTGGTTCACCACTAATGTCTTTCTTCGGGAACAGGGTATGCCAATATACAGCTAAAAGAGCATGTTAAATTGAATGCGACATTACTGACCCCTTAACCTGCCATTTGTTTAAAGGTTGTGAAAATCGCATGGCTTTTAAAAAGCCCAACTTTAGGGATTAGTTGATCCTCTGTCTTCACTTTAGGACAATCAAAATACCTTCATGTCAAATCTGCCAAGCATCGAACGCCATTCCGTTTCAACTTCTTCGCCTAGTATGTTGGAAAACAAACAAAAAGGCTCGAACAGCGCCTGTGAAGGTAAAAGCTTTACACGTCTTAAGTCGGTTTCATTCTCTGCGTTTTCATAGCTGTGACTATCCCGTCACTCAGTTATACTTTTGCCCCTTAAATAACTTTTCTTGCGAGAAACTCATTCCTTCACCGAGTATACACACCACTGAGATCTTCGCTGTGCCCAATTTACCCTTATTTTTTCCATCCTCGTTAATTAAAAGCTTGATAGCATTTCGAAACACCGCACTTTATTGCTACTAGCTGCTCTTAAGTAGCAAGTACATTCTACTCATTTCCAGGGGGCAGAAGAAGCTTACCTCGACAACGAAGCCGCGTGAGTAATGCATACGACGCGCCGACTTACCGCCGACCCCCAAAAGCTGGCGCCATCATTACCTCTGCACGACTGTCTAGACGAAGGTGATAAACTAGTTAATTAATCAGCCTTAACATACGTATTATTTGAGAGAAAAAAGGTTTCAACTATTTACAAACAATCCCACTTTTTAATGTCCTTATCCAAGATCAAGTAACTGGGCTGCGGTAAAAGCCTTTGCAATAGCAACTGCTGCCAGCGGTTCGATACGAGTGTCTCATCAAGGACGCATTGCCGCCATCCACCGATCTCCATTAAAAACAGCAACACTAACAAACTTAGTAACGTCCATAACTGCTGCAGCGCCTACACCTCACTTTGATGAAACGCTACCTACGACAACCATTGCATCCATCTCGGGAAGGACGACAGCAGAGGAAGAATTTCAGTTTCCGCGATTGGCGTCACCGAGTACAGAGGATGGAAGAGAGGCAGTGGTGGCGAGTATGACAGTAATGAGGGTATTAAACGTAGCACGGCATTGGATCACGAAGTATCCCGAGGTAAGCAGACAAATATTCGATTTCCTAGGAAGTGTACTACTCAAATGAAAAGACAAGTCGATTCAAAATCGCCAAAATGCTGCCACTTATTCGCCAACTCGATAGCTAGCTTATTTGTCTATCATTTTAATTTTTAGGATTTCGACGGCGATGCCCTACTTAAGTCTAAAATGCAGGTGTTGCTCGAGGAATTGCTTCGTAGTCCTCGCTTGAACTTTTCAAATCGAAAGGTGGCCTTCCAGCTTTCCAGAGAGATGCTTAACGATCAGTTGGTCGAATCACACGTCGATCTAGACAGTCTCATAACTCCGTCACAAGTGAGCTTACCTTTAAATTGACTTTTTTGGTTAAAACCACCTGCCCTTATTTCAACCAATAGCAAAGCCAAGGCGTTCACCCGGCCTTTTTTGATTGGTCAGGCAGGGAGGTTCTAAGTGGAATCGATTTTTTACCTACCCCTAATATTTCATTCAAGTTTAGGTAACGCCAGGTCTGTTCGTTGCCGGTTTTACTGAATTGGCTCTTAGATCCTAAAAAATTCCAGAGCATCACCGTAATACACAAGTTACCATTCAGATAAATTTGATTCATTTCATTTACAAAATCACAAAAGCGACCACAGGACTTCACGATTTGCTTTTAGTTGATTTTAATAAAGTTGCCTTTTAATGCTCGCTTGCTAAGTAATTAGAAAACGGCTCTAGAGAGAAAAGATTTCCTGCTAAAACCCGTCTACGTATCTCCCGACAAATGAAAATACATTTATGCTGTCTACACTGGCAACGACTTTATGTTTTTGTTTGGGATTGTTCTAATAGCTATCTGTCATTCAAAATGCAAAATTAGCAAACACAAAGTTGTTGTAAAATCTGCAAGCCAATTTTGCGATTTTTCAAAGGTCCCATCAAAGCAGAACTTCGATAAAATACCGGCACTAGACATCGCGGAGGAGCTGACTTACCTCGATTTCCACATTTTCCGATCTATCAAAACGCAGTAAGCCCTCACTCTTTGTTTCGCAAAGTTGTTCTTAGTTTTAATCTACCATCATCTTTCGGTGTTACAGAGAACTATTGAATCAGGTATGGATGAAAGATGGGAAGGAGACCAAGGCGCCTCATGTTATGCTAGTGACAAAACGCTTTAATGAAGTCAGTAAACTAGTTGTTTCGGAAATTATTTCACGCTCAGAAATCCCTGATCGTGCAGCCTGCATTGAAAAGTGGATTGCAATCGCTGATATATGTCGATGCTTGCAGAACTACAACGGAGTGTTGCAAATTTGCGCAGCTTTGGAAAGCAGTTCAGTCCACCGACTGAAGGCAACCTGGGAGGGGGTTTCAAAGCAGTCTAAGCAGTCCTTTGAAAAGCTCCTCACTTTGGTGGCTGCAAATGCGAGGTTTAAGAACATGCGAGAACAGCTCCACCGGTATGTTGAAAAATTGCGATCAGGGTTATGATTATTATTACTACTGTAACTTAACCAGTAGTTGCTTTATTACAGCTGTGACCCACCATGCATACCCTATCTGGGCATGTATCTGACGGATCTCTCCTTCATCGAAGAGGGCGCATTGGATATTACCGAGCATGGTTTGATAAACTTCTGCAAGATGAGAATGGTAATACTAATTTCCCATGTCAGGGTAGCTTCTTTAGCTGGCTCATGTACTTATGGAAATAAGGAGATACACTCAAACGCCCTATATGATTGAACTTAGGCAAGAGGTAAGTCACATCTGTGGATTGGAAGCACTTTTTAGGTTGTGGACTACTTATTAGACCCAACGCGACTCCTAAGCGATGATCAAACATACGAGGCATCCTTGAATATTGAGCCAAGACGACCCTTTCCTACTGTGTGCCAAGCAACAGGAGCAACAGACGAAATTGATAAATCAGTACCTTGTGAAGGAACCGAGGACAAGTAACTGTTAAATATTTGTTATCACATCCAGGACTCATGGATCTTGTCAATGATTTATGGCAATGCAGCAAACAATGCTGATTATTTATTTAAAAATATATTATTATGTGTATTATCCACGTTCTTTTTGCCACAAGAAGACTTTCAAAGGCTTTGAGGTACAAATTACCATAATCGTCTCGTAAAGCCACAGCGATCCGTGGAAAGTGACTGATGCATTACATCGAGAAGTGACGAAGGAAGCAAAATTGAAAGATCCATTGTATCAATGCATGGGCGAGAACATGTTACTGACGTACAGAGGAGCATGAAAGCCTCCGAGCGTAAGTAGAACTGCGGGGAACTAGATTCTCACCCGATCAAGAGTTAATTTAAATAGACCATCAAGCTACATCATTGGCTGTTGAGACACACTTTCAGTACTGTGATGACTTATGGAAGCATCTTCACATCGTACTTTAGCCCTTCATTTCCTCATTAATATCTCTACAAGTCTCAACAACAGGTGGAAAAATTTCTCCTCAAAGTTCAAAACGAAAGTAAAAAGGGCTATGCAATAGGCGACATTGGTCGAGTACCTAGACGTAATTCGACTACTGTGCTCGAGATTTTGTCAAAAACTCCACTAAGCTACCCGTAACAAAGCCTCATATACGAAAGCCAATAATTTTTTGCTTAGACGACAGGGTTTTTGGCCTTAACGCTAGGGACGCGCGTCGACAATTCGCTTGTGCCTCTAGTTCAGACCGATTTCTGATCTACAACGGACTAGAAAACATTTGCTGGCTTAGCATTAAGTAAAGCCAGTAGCTCCCACTGCTATAAGTTCACTGCTTGCTTAACCCTTTGTTTTGACTACTGTTACTCTGCTGACCGAATCGCCTTCGCGGGATGGCGGTTTGTGGACTGTGCCAGCAGTCCACTCCCCCTTTGGTTGCCGAATATATATTTTTTGCCCGAGTATTGTGTCGCCTTTTGTCCTAAGGGAAGTCATGGGGGCTATAACAAGATAAAAAAGCAGAGTCTAGCTTAATGTGCATCAGTCCTGATTGTCACTGTTGTGTGATAAACCTCAGCAGAGCGGAAGAAGTGTATGTGCTACGGATGGGACAATCGCAGCTGTTAAAGACATCTGAATTCGATAAATAACCCGGTCCCATGTTTTGCGGAGGAACCACTAACAGCGGAAGCGAAATTGGCCTTAAACTACCTAGGAAAAGTTTTGTTAATGAGTTCCCTTACTATACCTTAATAAGGACATCGACAATGGTAATGGATGCAATAAACTATCCTTAAGAAACTGTTTTGTGTTCCCTCCTTTTTCTTTATGAGTATGTTTTTTTTGGCCAAATTTTTAAGTCTGGCTACAATCGCTCGTGGTGGTCAGAAGATTTCTCCGTCTTTGGATCCATTCACCAAATCGGACGAAAATCCAAATTCAGTTAAATTGCCAAGAAGGATCAGTGAAGTCGCAGTCGACTATCTCTTCAGTTGCATGGGAATCTGATGAACAGGAATGATTGCATGTATGTGTTTTCTTTTACCACTGATTACGTTGCGATGGCTGACGCGAAAGGGCTATGAACTGCGTTTGTTTTTTGTTTAACTCTTTGTTTCGGTGAATAGAAATTGGTTGGGTTTTTGACATCACCGCGTGGCTGACATCTAAGTCATACCAGTAACCCAGTTTAATTCAACTTAGTAGATGCGTTCTCCTTAGGCATAATACCTTTTTCATCTTTAGGGAAGTCCGGGAGCACAGCACCCACTGTCAAAATAAGTAGAACGCGATGGTTACAGAGGGCAAGCGCTTAAACGTACAGTCGAAAGACGTGAAACAAATTGAGTTTAAACTTCATGCTAAAAGACAGTTTATCGCCAATTAAAGAAAAGTTCGTTATTTTAATTTAGCCAAATGATCTTAAGAAGATTTGCCTTATTCGGCCTCTGTCACTGTAAATTCATTCTATACCACGAAAAAGTTAACTTTTTCTGTGATATTTTGGTACATTTTAGGATTGAATCATATCAGTTGAGCTTTGTGCTTTTTGAAAATATTTCGTTTTTAGGGGTAATGCTGATGCTACGCCGATTGGATTATGCTCCTTTTAGCCCCCCATTACAATTGTTGCCATTTTAGTCTCGCCAATGGTTCCTGTTTCTATTTGGTGCATTCTACTCATATCAGGCTTTGTACTTGCCAACGATCAATGTTCTCTTCTTTGCTCTTCTGGAGTCTGCTGTGATGGTGCCAACGGACATCAGCAATGCTGTCCGGTTCCCGACGTAGATTTTAGTTCGAATTCTCTATTCATATTCCATAGGGTGTCTGCTGTGAATCCGGCACCTCTTGCTGTCCGCGAGGCACTGTTTGCGATTCCGATGGTTATTGCACAAGAATTCAGTCTGGGTTCTTTGGTTTTGTGAATTTTTTTACTCCGTCTCCACCTCTCTCTCAGGTAATTAGTTTGATAGTTCTTACATAGGTTTTCCAGCTTCCTACTGAAAATCCTACTTCAGCGCCGGCTATAAAAGCCAAAATCAATTTGGACTCTTGTCCTGCAGTCTGTGGAAGTCTCTGTTGTCCTTTCGATGGTGTAAGGTTCAATTTATCCTGTCAATGTCAATACTCTAGGGCGTTTGCTGTAATGATGGCGAGCACTGCTGCCCATCTGGTTACAAATGCGATGTTGTAACCAAGTCCTGTCGTCTATTGCCTCAAAACGGGTTATCCTCGATCTCAGAGGGTCGAGTCTGCCCTCTAGTTGACTCGGGATGTCGCAACACTGATACCTGCTGCATTATGTTCGATGGTAGTAAGGGCTGCTGCCCTTATGAGGAAGTAGGTTGTTTCGCCTTGAACTCCCGCTGCTAAGTCCGATTTGTCACACGCAGTCTGCCTTTTTATCTACACCGTCGGAATCAGTTATCTCCCAATAAGTTCGCATCACAATTTATGGTCCTCTTTAATGTGACCAAAGTTTTCGGCCGTCTTAGTGACCAAACAAATGGTAATTTTCGCCATCCAGATGCTTGAAAATTGATAATTCTGTCCTCTAGCTAGTTACGGTGTGCGGATATAGCTATCGCTTGAATTTTCTAAGATTAACCAAAAGAGTCCTTTGGCACACATTTTTTTGCTCCCGTCATTTGACGGCTCAGAGTCACTTTTGATTCGTTTAGTGATATTTTATGTGTTCTAAGAGGACCTATTTTGGTTGCGTGAAAGCCTAGCGAATTGTTTCAAGCCTTCTTTTGATGCAATACATTTAATATCAATAAATTCACCTCCATGTTGCAATTGTATATGATTTAGACATTCACGGATCAAAGGTGTGTGTAAGTTTGGGTTTTTGCATCTTTCCAATTATTGGATCAGTGCTTGTCAAAGGTCATAGCCAGCAACAAAGGTTTTCAGTTTACCGAGAATGAAATCGATTCAGAGCGAGAGAATAAATCGCCTTACGTGTGTAAGGCTACTTGTTCATTTCTATGGGAACTGTTCGTGGGAGCTCGAGTGTTGTAGTTGTGTTTTCAGTAGTAAAAATAATCGAACGCATACTTTTAGCCCAAGCGATCGTTTCATTTTTAGACAGTTTCTTTTGTGTATTTAAACGGTAACATGGGTATTTGCGCCACGGTGGTTCATTCATCCAATTCACACATCAGAGGAAGGGGCTCATGCTGATCCTGCCTTTTTTTTAAATTGTGCTTCCGCTTCGTTACTATCCGCCACAATACAAGACCTGTTCATCCCTTGCATCCATCCGGCACCCACCTGCTTATTCCTTTACACATATCCACCCTTCCCCAACATGTTTACTCACTTGTTCGTCGAATACTTCAGTGTAGCCGCTGAGGTATTAGCGTTATTCAAATTTTGTTTCTGCTAATGCATATGATGAATGTATTTGTCACTTCTTCCCCTACACAGTAGCTAGTTCTTGCTTGTGTGCACTGTCTTCCGCAACCTTAACCACGACACAGGCCTGTCTTCCGCATAGAACACAGCTGGCGTGTATTTTTAAGACACGACTTGTACATAATTGTCCATCAGAATGGGATAAAACCGAATACTGTGTTGTTCTTTTGAACTGTAATTTGTTGGCAAACGACCAGTTCATAACAAAATGTGTGTTCAATGAGTGGATTTGAAACCTTTACAAGTGCCGAAGGATTCTGAGACCATTTGAAGTGAATTTCTGCGTTACAATAAAACATTCCTTATTTAATGACCTCATAAGGTTTCTCACTATTTTCATGATCTGCACACTTGCAAAGCAGGGTGACTCAACCTTAACGCAGCTTGCTCGTGTTTTTGCAAGCATTCCATGTTATAAAAGTGGTATGCTTTGGCTCAGAGCGTGGCACTTTTCTTGGTTTTTTAATTACTGATTACTTTCTAACAGTTTGGTACATTGTCATTTCCCTCCAACCAAATGCCATCATCCTTTCAGGCGGATTGCTGTGCAGACGGTTACCACTGTTGTCCGAGGAACACGCGATGTACCAGTGAATCAGATGGATGCGTACCCAAATCGGGTGCCTGGTTGAACCCCTTCGAGCCCTCCGATCGTCTGATCGGTAGAAATAGTGTCAAGTGTCCGGGTGGGAAGTCTGCATGTCACAAAGGTTCTACATGTTGCAAGACTGCGGGATCTAACTCCACTTTTGCGTGCTGTCCTCTGGAGAGTGCAAGTTTATGTCTTTTCTTTTATTGTTGCTGTATGCTTGGGTGTCTCATGTGGTTCTCGATGTTAGACCATAAGAAATTTGAATACTTGTACCTGTTTGCAAATTGGAACATGTTGGCAAACTTGACGTAGTTGACAGCGATAGATCGCTTGGTTCGATGGCTTTTAGTTCACTAGCTTCCATTGAGGAAGTCCGAGGGATGAGAGGTCATGTGTTTTGAATGGACAGATAGCCTTGGGAATAAATAGCCCAGACTTAGACTAGATTAGAAAGTGTTTCAAAAATGGACGATCGGCATATGGGTCATGTGTAACTGGGTAGATGGGTTCCCAGCTGTCTGGGTGACTTGATATTTAAGGTTAGCTTATAGGAGGAGGATTACGGCCTGCGGCACAGCTACCATTTCATCCTCTAACATCATAAATACTGGCAATAGTTTTTAAACTCAAAATGCTTCTTTAATTAATCCCTCCCTTCCAGGCCGTTTGTTGCAACGATGGAGAGCACTGCTGTCCCAACGGCTACGTCTGCGATCCTAGAAATGGCGGTTCTTGCGTCTCGCAATCCACCAGTTCACTCACCACCATTGTTTCAGGGGAGGCTATGAAGGGTTCTGTCAAAGAAAAAGTGATGTGCGATGATGAAACTTATTGCGAGGGTCCCGATGTCACCTGCTGCAAGTTAGCCGACGATTCTTGGGGCTGTTGTCCGTTTTCGAATGTGAGTTTATTTGGAAGACTTCTCCTGGAGCCTATGGGCAGAAGATAGAGTTGACTGGCTTTATCTTGTTGGGACAAGATATTAACGCCCACTAAATCTGTCCTTAGAACCCTCCTTACATAGTTAATCTATGGGATATATTGCATATTGGAGTGCCAGATTTTATCATTCATTCCTTCCCTGGAATGATGCCTATCGACCAGAGCAGCCTAGTCACCAATCCACGTTGAAATATTCAACTCGTTTTTTTTTTTGCTGTTTTAACCTCTGCAATTGTGAAGATCTAACATAGCAGGTCAATTAATTGCTAGGTGTCAGTAGGTTGGATAGATGGCTAAATTGATGGTAAAAGAGTTGCTGAACCGAGCTGTTTCATTAAAAATTCCCTTGTTAGATTTTTGTTTGCCTCCTAGGCCACTTGTTGCATGGATCATGAGCACTGCTGTCCCAACGGCTACTCCTGTTCGTTAAATCAGTGCCTCAAATCTGATTCGACTGGTGACCTTATAACCCCTTGGAGGTCAAAAAAACCAGCAAAGGCTGCTGTTTCCGGCAGTAACACGTGTGACGACGGCACAACTATATGTCCGAGCAACATGACTTGCTGTCTGACTGGTGACAACTCTTATGGATGCTGTCCGTTTCCTCATGTGAGTCTACCGAACTGGCGACATGCTGAGTGGGGCATGTGTGTGTGTGGTCCTAGAATTAGCCCGATTTGCGGCGTGGATTGAAGAGCTGGAAGATTAGAAGAGATCTACCTAATTCTTCATTAAATGAGGATTTCCTATTTTCTCGGGAGCATTCTCCTTCGTGCTTCTTTTGACAACTCGCCTTTTACTGCTTTGACCGCTGCGGCGATTGAAGTCTGACGACTTATGTATCGCGCATAAGGCACGATCGAAGATCGTAGATAGATTTGGCGTCGGCCTCTCAGAGTACTGGACAGTAATCTACGGCTAGCGCTTGAATGACTTAGAAGTGTTAATCATAAAAGCCGAAGTGCTCAACGGAGACTCGGCAGAGCCACGTTTTCTTCCCATTTCGCTGGTCTGCCGTATTGTCACTTCACTGCTGTCCAGGCAAATATCTTTCCAGGGTCTCTGGAAAGATTTTAAATAAATAATGAACGATTCGGTTTGCTATAGCGTTGTCTCTAGCCTATCAAGAGGCTTTAGTGCCCAAAAAGCCCAGTTAAAATTGGTTAGCAAAGCGGACAAGTACGACTTGCTGCCTTCAGGTTGAGAACACATTTAGTGGCATTAGGAGCTCGTGATGCGTGATGATGGTGGAGGAAATGCTAAAGATCGACAGCCTGTTGAAGCTCCTACTTGTTATGGTAGTGAGTTCTACCGAGGGTCTCATCAACTCTTTCAATTAACCGATGCTGTTATGAGGCCTCCTTTTCTGTGGTCCTATCAGATCGCCACATGGGCGACACTCCATATTGGCTGTACTCCTTCCGCATTGAGATGTGGCATTTAATTGCCGATGCAACGATGCTTGTCATTCTGATATGAAATTGCTTGGCGCTGTTACCAACGTAGCATCCGGGCTGACCCCTGTGACCTGCGTCCTTGTTTTTTTTTTTTTCTCCAGGCCGTGTGTTGCTTGGACCATGAGCATTGCTGCCCATCCCATTATAAATGTGACATCGCTCATAGTACCTGCGTTCCCAACGGAGATGCCTCACCTGCTATCCCGATGGGCACAAAATTCCTACCGCCTTCGAACAGCATGCATCTTAAGACCTGCCCTCCTGGTGCAACGCCTTGTTCCACCAATGGCGGGGTCGCTTGCTGTTCCCTCGAAAATGTACGTTTGGTGTTCTCTAGGCATTGTTTTGTGGGAGTCTATTTAGACATACTTGGATGGATATTTGGACATTAAGGAATGTGGTTCATGTATTGAATTTTCTCAATAGGACCTCTTTCCTTGAAGCCATATTTCTAAGGCGATTCTGTCAACTCCATCCTCGTCGATCCTGGTATCTAAAGGCCTTTATCTTCAATACGACATTGGCATCTGATGGCCTGAGTCGTGAGCTCTCAATATTTGTCGAATAGTTTCAGTAGTACTATTAATTCCTCCCCATTTATCTGGTATTGCACTTTTGAGGTGCCTTCTGTTGAATAGCTCCTCCTGAGTAAGTTTAGGTACTAGTTCTTGCCGACCCTTGACTCTGGCGACATTAATGGCGAGGTTGGCACTTTATCGGAAATCTGAATGCCTCTGGTGAGTCTTAGAATGTCGTAGGACCTGGAAATCTGAAGGGCATGCATGGCGCGTCAACGGAGTAGGTGTAGCTTGGATTAACATTGAATCGAACGCTCAGGATAACTCTCTGCTCCACGATGCCGGCATTATTTTCTGTGGACTTGGAAACTACAAAATCGCCTTGGCTTGAGTGAATTGGATCGTCGTTGCGAGATGCCGTCTGGAGAATTTTGGACTCAATGAAGAGAAAATTGCCTTTTGTGGTCCAAATGGATCAATCCCATCCCATTACGGCTAACTGAATGGTCCAGCTACCAACAATTTTATTCATTCTCCAGCTAACCTATCCATCCTTTCAACTAATCGAGTTGATCTTTCCAATATTCAACTTCTTTGACTCCTCGAAGTTGATGTCTGTCGAATCTTAGAGGTAGTCCAACTTCCGGTTTTCGTCAATGAGCCTCACTTAGGCGACGCGAGTATTGACATCTTAGAAAGATGTCCTTTGAGTTATTAGGCATCAAATCTCGGATGGAATAGTCGTCTTTCAGTGCTTCCTTTGCTGCTACACGTGCAAAAGTGGTCCGCAGATTTCAATGGACACCTGAATCTGTCCAATTTCTCGTTGTATTGCCGGTGGCCAAAGAGCTTCCTGCTGTGCTTGACTCCCGATGCTTTGAAGTGTTGGACACTTGACGTCTTTTGATGAATTCGTCTTTGCTAATGTAGTTCTCATTCTTGGCGCACCTCTCCAACCGTTTTCACTTCCACGTCCTCCTCTTCCATTTCTTGTGGTCGTGGTCGAGCGTCCAAAGTGCTACCACGATGGAAGACTTAGGGTTATTTCTTCTCCCAGGTTGGAAACTGACTGTTTTTCCTTCCCCTCTTCCTCCCCTCTAGGCAGTCTGCTGCTCGGACGGATTGCACTGCTGTCCAAAGGACTTCACCTGCTCTACCAGTGGTTGGTGTGTGAAGGAGGGGGATGAGGATTTGATGAATGGCTTTGTTCGAGCGCCTCGTCTCCTACCCCCAAACTAACTTCAACCGAGTTCCCTTAAATCAGCAAAGGTTCTGCTCTTTTTGTGATCTGCTTCAACACAAGAATTTGTCGCATCCTCCTTTTTACGTTTGTTCTGGCCAGCTATCCATCTAGACTGTGAGGCGTCCGATTCACGCATCTGTCAAGTCTGACGCTTCTCGTTGTAGGTACTCCACTGGCTCTTCGTCTTTCGTGTTGCGGAAGCAAGATTGTTTGATTCATCTGCCCCTTCATCTGTAGTCATTTGCCTCCTGTTTGTACGAATTATCATTCAATTTTTGTGTCTTTCATGGTTGGCCTTTATTGAACGGATTTCATGTTTGATTTTTTGAGCCCTTTTGGTGAATGTGTGCTGACACACCTTGAAGGTACATTGACTATGCCTCCTCGCCTTTAGGCTATGATGCGGTGGAGGCGGATGCCTCGGTCCATCAATTATCCCGGTGCACACGCTTCATTTGGTTTTCTTTCCATGTCTGCGTGTTTCACGTGAAAGGAAATGTCTCCAGCGCTCTGAATTGTCACGAACTGGTGCCATTGTGACCGATTTTTGGCCCGTTTGGCCATCAAACCGAGTAACTAGTAGGGCGGACGTCGATTTGGGCGGTTGTTTACCGAAGGACATGAGTCACTGTCCGAGGCGGAGGCGTTGTACACGCTCAGCGAACAGTCTGTGTGAGTCATGGCCTCGTTTCATCCATTCGTAACTGTAGCAACTGGCTGACCTTGGCATTGACCAATCACGGATACGACTTTATTGAAATGTGAGGGACTTGGTGGTGGCAATGAAATCATCTAGATAATCGAAATATGGACATTTTCTGGAGTTTAAAGTGTCTTCAGAGCGGGAAAATGAACAGAAATACTCTTGAGTTCCTTACTGCATAGTTGGCCATGGAGAAGTGTTGTACCTCTTCATTTAATTTAAATTCGTGGTGTTTTTCACCACTGACATAATGCTTTCTTCATAGTGCGAATGGTTCGCGATTGTTCTGCACGCTTCATAAATACCTTTGTCAAATAAGAATTTGAAGTGACAATTTCCGGCTCTTCTGGTCGTCCTGATTTTTCTATTTTACGCTAGAATGTATCAAAAATTAGCTATTTTAATGCTCGATTCTTCTTTGTAGCAGATTGAAATTTTGTCAGACTATGTGGTTATTAACTATGCGGGTCATCCTATTTCTGTCGTTTGTACTCCCGCTTGATGGCTCGGCCTTTGAAACATGCTGGTAGCCTTCCGGACCTTCTGTACCCCAGTAAGTAGTACGTTCTCCCGTTCGACTTGGGTATATTGTGACTTTAGCAAAGACTCTGGACATCACATTTGTCATCCGGCAAAAACGTGGAATTTTCGATCCAAAATCAGTTCTACAATTGTTGAGGTTATCGCCCATCCCATTAATGCGTTCTGAGGGCAATTGGGTCGATTCAAATGCTACTCGAAGAAGGCAAAAGGGAATGTAGTTGTGTGCCCTCCGAGAAAGCGCTCAGCATCAGCTTCGTCGTTTCCAAACTAATCATCTCTCCCATAGGGCATAAATTTACCACGTCTTTTGTCTCGAACTGACTAAGATCAGGTTTTGCGTACATGTGATGTTGCCGTGCGGTGTGTTAGACGTGTCGTGTAAAATAGGCCAGGAGGACTTTGTGTTTATAAAAAGCGTAAACACGAGGTACAACGGATAACGGGGATGACTAATCCACACAGTGATTTAAACCCACCAATCAGGACCCGCGAGGGGTGTGCCTTATTTGCGTGATCCTCCAGGTTCTCATCGAATCCGGTCTCCAATTAATGCTCACTGTTGTTTCAGTACTTGTAAACATGTGAATTCCACAGATCCTTAATGCACTCTTCAAGCGACCTCTAGTGTGCTACTATGCTACAAAATGGGTTACCTGACCAGAAGCCGTTTTTAATGCATACTACTTCATTTACTTAATAGTAGTCGTTATTTCCGTCGGATTACGATTACCCTCCCTGTTATTTCTTTTAATTTTCATTTATTTATCTATTCATTTGGAACATAGATACCAATCTAGGCTGATTACAGACTCAGGTGGCATCGTGATAGAACCGTAGATATCGAATTTTGTCGATTTTAGGGTCTGTTTGAATATTAAGGTAAGTCAACTGGTCAATGAGTCCCTGTTTGAATTACAATTAATCGTTGATGAAAACTGCTACCTGTTGGTGGTGGTACCAGCTGAATAACGGGGCTTTCGTGGAGGGCCTCTCAGCCATATATTGCTAAAGTCGGGATGCCGTTCTAAGATGAGCATATTTTTCATGTTAGTTACATGTATTTACAAGCAACAGTATCAAATTGCTATTATGCTATCAGATTACGATTCGTCAGAGTAAAACTGGTGGCTAATTAACCACAAAGCCGTACGATCCTGGGAAATACCAAGAAGTAATGCTGTCATAGAAGATCTGCACATCGCAAACAACATAATTTAACCGATTAATAACACATTAAAACAGTCATCACCCCATTGAAGTTGATCTTCAACAGGGTTGCTTATTTGGTGGCGAATATTGTTTTTAGGTGAATCATCAAAGTGAATTCCCTACCGATTCAAGACTGTTTCCATTTAATTTATGTTAGCTTGCATGTCTTAAATAAAATAGCATTTTACCGTGCTTTCCCTCACCCTGACTGGGGGCTTTTGTTCCCCCTTTTCTACTCTTAGTGATTGCTACTGTCCCTATTGCAGTAGTGTGTTCAGTTTATGAATTGCAGCGACCATTCTGAACTTCCTCACAGATTCAGCCATAAAATCACGTGGTACGAAATCAATATAACCCCGGCGTCGTCTCTTGGACATACGCTGCATATCCGAGGTTTGTGAGGGCACTATTCATTTGGATCGAGGTAAGCTCATCAAAGTTGTCTTTTCAGATTTTTTTACCACAATTCAAATCAGTCATAATGTCGATTTTCCTTGGGTTGAAATTTTTATAACCAAAATCTTAGTGGGAATTAGATGCTTCTTCTTCATTCGTATGAAATTCTTTACATTTGTGATGCTAATTTGCATTTAAGAGATGAAAAGAAGATAAGGCTTCCAAATCGCCTTATCACAAAACAGCTGTTTAGGCCCTTCCATTTTCAGGACGCTGAAAGTTATGGGGGACTCGGGACAGGATTCCTACCAAAACTTATCAGTAGGATCTCAGACGTCCTTTTCTAAACTTAATGAGGATGGTAAAACGTGTTCGCGACAATGCCAGGCCTCTTTAAGAGCTTGTCGACAAACTACGGATGCCTGTCCTCAGTCAACAACCCAATCACAACAGCCGACACAAGCACTAGGAAATACTGCCTCATGCTCTGTGAAAGTGATCTGTTGTCAAAAAAAGCAACAGAAGTGTCAGGAAGAGTCAACAAAGCAACGGTGTTCAACACCAACCCAAACGTGCTGTTCCAATGCCCCTCCGCCTCAGAAAAAGTGTTGTCCGACCTTGAAGTGTCACGTTTCAACATCCACCTGTTGTCCCAAATCCTGTCCGCCTCCGCCTTCATCCCAGTCGTGTTGCCCAAAACAACCACCAGTTTGCCCGCCACCTAGTTGCCCACCCCCTTGTTGCCCACCCCCTAGCTGTCCACCTCCTAGCTGCCCGCCACCTAGTTGCCCATCACCTAGCTGTTCGCCACCCGCTTGTCCGCCACCCGTCTGTCCGCCCATTTGTCCATTACCTAGTTGTCCACCACCTCAGAAGTGTTCATGTTGTCCTCCTCGGATTCCACCATGCCCAACATGCCCCCCAAAGGCTTCTCTAACCTGCTTTTGCCCAAAGATTCGATCCACTTCGAATCCCCAAAACTGTTGTCCACTTCCGATGCCGTCCTGCCTTCCGAAATCATCGCCTATTTGCTGTCCAACGTGTCCACCAAATTCGAAATGTTGTCAGCCGTCAAATCCACCGTGTCCCAACATTTTAGCTACGGCGATTCGTCCAAAACCACCTTGTTGCCAGAATCCACGGCAAAAATGCTGTTCAGATCCTCCACCACCGCCGGTTTGTTATATCAGATCAATTTCCTGTTCGCCAGTGAGCTCGTGCCGAGGATGTATTTACGCTTCTCCTTCACCCCCTTGCTGTCAACCTACGATGACGAGATCATTGTCTTTATGTGGTGAATCTGGAGGAAGCAGGAGCTGCCACTTGGCACCCTGTCCCGGCAGTCCCTACTGCCCAAAAAGGCCTCCATGTCCACGGCCGAAGTGTTAGGGTTATGCGAAGTGGATGATTTGGCAGACTTTAGGTTTATTCCTTGGTTTATTGCTTTATTTATTCTCTGTACTCATATTCTTTCTATTTGCGTTTATTAATTTGAACAATGTGCTCTTATTTAAACATCAGATTATTAGTGTTTTGCTACTGAAACAGGATTAAGTAATATATGTTTTATAATAGATGAAGATCAGGTCTAGGGAATTTCTGTGGAATTATTCTACAATTAGGCGGTGCAGTCGGGCATGCTGCCTGCTGCAGGACAAGTTTGGCCTCCTATGATTCGTTCCTCACGTTGGCGTCACGAACGTGATCTGCAACCTTCTTTACTCTTACAGGGTTTACGAGGGGCTTGAATGTCGTTTTATGAATAGAGTATGCGGATCATTTCCGGAGAGCGCTAACAGCTTTGATATAAGCATCACAAGAGCTCATTTTTGGCCCGCGCTCGGTGGTTGTCGGAGTTGAATAGCTTATTGCGGAATTGAAATGAAAAAGAAAAGATTTATAGCAAGTAAATGGAGATACCTTCTCACTATGAAGGTACCTGAGTAGAATCTCATATTCAAACCGCGGTTATGACTTGTCTTTTCCGGTGAGGAACCCGGAAATGGGAGGGTAATGAAACATCAACAAACGCCTTTTTAGCGATGCGGTGTTCTTTACTGTTTTGCGATCCATTGTCATAGGATTTTATGATCTCATGCTCTTAAATGTCTCATTTTCATCCTCCATCGCACCTCTAAGTGGGTGCCACCTTCTCTAGACATTACGCAATCATGTAATCACAAACGATTCCCATTAGACACCCATGACATCAAGGCGTATTATGAAGGCAGCAGAGGCTCTGTTGCCTCATAAGAAGCACGTGACCTCACTCTGAGCTGTCGGTTATCCAACGCCGACCTGTCAACCACATTGAAGCCCTCATGATTCCTGGCCAAGAAATCTGAAATGATGAATGCCCTTTGCGATTTCCATGCAAATTGGAATGTTAGAATTTAAGGCAATTCCAAATCCTTGGTGTCATCCTTTGAATCGCCTATTTCAAAATACCAAATTAAAACAAACAGATGATGGTAGTTATGTAAAATTAATGTTTGAACTTAATAACAGAAACTTTTGGAGAAAAAAAAATAAAAAATAGCCGTTCACTTCATTTTTTTATCAGTGCCTCTCGTGTGATGTACCTTGGAGAAGTTGCTGCAGCTAAACCAAGTCTCATTATGCTCGAAGAGATGGTCGATGTGTCTGTGTCCTCAGGAAAAACTGGCGTCACCTCAGGATCAATGTCAACATCAACTTCACAATGGCTTACAGCACTTCCACAATGACTGCTCACTCCATCATTGCTGGGTTTCTTTTCAGGCACAATATAAAGGGATTCCATGGAATAGGCATCATCATCATAACAGGGCAATCCTTTTTCGGCGATGGCGGACCTCCACCCAGGAATAGCCGCGGAACAGTTTCGTGGAATAAAACAGTTTGAACATGGTCTACATCCTTTGCAAGGATTCTGTTTCGGCTGTGGCTGACATTCAAATTCCACACTACAAGAGGAGACTGGAGTTTGACAACACTGGTCGGTTGATTGACAAGACATTTCAACACATTGTACCCATTGATGTCGTTTATTCAGTTCAGATAACGTCTGAACGCAAATGTCTCGCACTCTGGGAGCATAGTTATTACAAAACCATGTATTCGAAGTACTGATACACCCTCCCGATGGGGAACACGAGCATCGTCGATAACACGGTTCGCCTCGATCTAATTTGGTGCCGGCTCTTCCCTTACAGGGCCGACAACAGAAATTGAAGTCATTGGTACAAGACTTGGTTCGTGTAATCACCTGACACTCTGAGTCACTTGTTCCAGCGAAACAATTCTTGGATTCGTCTCTAAGTCGAACTTGTTTTCCACCTCTTTGGCGAAGAATTGACCCAAATCCGCTGTCGGTGCACGAACTCTCCAACTCGCGTGTTGTCTCGGTGTTGCCTCTTTCGCGACACAAAATCTCACCCTCCGAGCGTCTTTTGCGACGAGAACCGGTAGGAGGAGGTGGAAGTTCGAAGTTGATCTTAAAACCACCATCGCAGTCGCCAACTTTGATGAGGAAGGGTTCGTTTAGGGACTTATCCGAGCATCTTCTTTTCACTAGGTATCTACACGAAGAGCATGGTCTATTAGTTGAATTGACGGAATGTCTAGAGGAAGTATTTGGGGTTGAGGAAGGAACCGAGGAGCAATACCCATCTGAACATTCACCGTCATTGAAAGTGTCGTAACATGGACCTGATGATTGACTCTTGTGATAGGAGCTGGAACGAGACTCGGATGATTCTTGGTATTTCGATGGGAGGTCCTGGGATACGCTCCAATGTTTCTCAGGTTCCATAGAGATTTCAAGAGTTCTCTTGGAAAAAATGCGTGGTTTTCGAGGCATACGACCTTTACGACTAGTCCATTTAACGCGCTCCGACAACTTTCCATGGTGAGGAGGTTGACGAGAGCAACTTGTCACCTCACTTACATTATTCCCCTGAACGGCTTTGTGGCATGCGTCCTCTGGAGATGCATTCGCGTTAGGTGTTGATGTATTGTCGCAACCGTGATAATCTATGCTGGCGTTGTGCTCACTCGTCTCCAGGACACTGCTGGACGTCAACCCATAATTTCCATCAATTTCGTTGTTAAAATTTGGCGAACATTGCAGTAGAAAAGCTGAATCTGAAAGAGAATCCTCTCCTGACTCATTGAGATTAATTTCCACCGACTCTTCATTCTCCGGAAAGGAGTTGTCAAGCCTACACAGTTTAAAGATGTTGCTATTGGAATAGAAACTGTCATTTTTTGAAGGTTTAGTTTTTACTTCACAATTCGAAGGCGTACCAGTTTCATATTCCTCCATAGCAAAGGCGTTATTAGGTCAAATTTGACCCTCTGGAAAGCAAGGAGCTAAGGCCTTGCCAAAGTCATGTCAAACACGCGAGAGACGCGTGAAAAACGCCTATCGATTATTGATTTTGTGTGACATGTTTCCACATGACATCTTATGGAATGGAATCCGGAGAGCCTATACCAAATTCTTGCCCTCTTTTCCTTTTAAAAATGTTTTCAATTCTCAAAATTTATGCGAGGCAACAAAACACAAGTTTTCGTCGAATTTTTCCACCCAAAATTCGTTTGCTTGCTGAGTGCCAAGTCTAAAGGGGAATGAATAAAATGCGCAATCATCTTCTGTGGGCAGGGAAGTTAGTATGAGTGGGAAAGAGACCCAACCAGGTTCGTTATTTGATTTCTATTTCTCATTTGAACTCTTTCCACGGCCCGCTGTTACAGGACCTTTGGAGTGAGATGCAGATCCAATGCTGGCAATGAGGTGAGGGAACAGCGGATTCAGGCGCTCAGTGGATCCCTTGAATTGACTCCCTCAACGCTGTTCCTGAAGAAGCTGTAGCTTGGCCTTTGGTATACAGAAGGGCTGAAATACGAGTAGCAGAGGCGGGATTGCCATTGTCTTGTGCCATCACCGGCTTAGCAGTTAAACAACTCGCTCTGTCAGGTATGCAAGTCAAACAAGTGCTTTTCGCGCTGTTGTGCATGCAAGCATCACTCACAGGTTCACTTCTTTTAGGCACCTTTGTCCCACGAGATGATGTTGCTTAAAAAAACCGAACACGGACTCCTATTAATCAAAGTTGGTGCCTGTAATAATAATTTAAAGAAGCCTGTTATATAAGATTGTTTCACGATGTAAGTTTGTGTCGAGATGGAGGTAGCTCTGGAACGATGGGCAGGCACACGAATTATTACACGGACTCAAAGTGGTCCTGAAGACGAAAAAATCCCATTATTTGGACAGAATATATATTACCGACGTGCGGTGCGTTTAAGGATCTGTCGACATCTTTCAGGGCCGGTACCACAAGAATAGGGTTTTAACTTCTCGCAAAACCAAGTCGAAGGGATACATAGTCACTCTCTCGCGTCAGCTAACACAACGTGACCAGTGCTGTAAGAGAATACTCACCAACCAGCAGCGTCAGTTATCAAATCCACCATCAAAGGAGTGAATATTTTGCCCAAGGCCATTGATTTCGCCTGGCGGTTCCACTAAACCCAGAGTCTTGTCCTGTATGGGGATCGGGACCGGGAATGATGAATTGGACTAGTCGTCACGCGGCTAGTCGGGAGACGGGACGCAATAGTATGTCGTGGAAACGGGATATCTTGTCTACTCCTCCCTGCCACCTTGCTCACACTTCAAACTCGTCCATCCAGGTCTATTCGACTTCTATGTCACTTGCTGGGAAGCGAAGGGGGTGTAGTGTAAAAAATGGACAGCCTTTTGACAAAATTTCTAGATGGTTTTGCTGTTGACAGCTATTTTTACAGAACACGGGTATGGGGTAGTTGTCAAAAGTGTCATTTACAACTCATCTGTCGAGGGTATCATCCACAGTTCTTTCCCTCGTCTCGCTAATGCTAATTACTCGGCTGCAAAAATCAGGACAGATATCCTTTGTGGTTGGGTCCGCTTTTTGTCATCAACAAAATATCCCTTTAAGACCTTCCTAAAGACAAAAAGAGACGCAATACTCGGGTGGAATATACTTTCGTTCTAATAGTAGAGCTTGGGGCTACTTGCATGGTCTCGAGTTCAGCCCATCCGAAGATTGTAAAATGGCTGAGTACCCAGTGGTCCCTGTGGCTTTCCAAGACTTTCTTGAAGGCAAAAGAAGGCATAATACTGAGGCAGAATATATGTTCAATAAGCAGAAGGGATGGGGCTGCCGGCACGGCTTAAAGGCCAAAGTGGCCACCTTGGTGATTGAAACCGGCAGTTAGAGCAAGCAAAGTATTACATAGCTCCTCTCTTCTTTCGAGCATCTTCTCTAACACTTTCCTTGTCAAACCTTCTGCGTCAGCCATCAAAACGTAGTCAGTGCTGGAATAAACATTCACGAGTTAACCGTGACAGTCATCGCAATTCGAGCACAATTGAGGGGATCCTTGACCACCACGTCACTGATCTCTCTTGGCAGTTCGCGTGAACTTGGAGTTCCGTCCAGTTTGGAAAATAACTTCAAAGGAAGTGATTCTGCCGAGCATCTATGGGGAGACGCTAGATTACCAGTCTCCAGGTGGCAACGGCTAGTGTTGCTTCAGTTGTTAATGGTTTTCTTGCAAAACACAGGAATGAGGAGACGCCGATGTCGTTCTCAGCCCTACTGTTATGGAATGTCAGAAATTCCCCTATCAGTAGCACATGCATTTCTTTCACACCACTAGAGTGTCACACGCGGTATAAATAGCGATTAAAATCCTTTAAAGTCGGATCCGCTTTTTGCTGCCACCAATTTAGCGTCCCGAGACTTCCTTAAAGGCAAAAGAAGGCTTACCACTGGGACAGAATATATTATTCAACAAACAGAGGCAACGGGAGTGCTGGCATGGCTCAGAGGCCAGCCTACACTGCTAGGGCAATGTGGCCACCTAATTGGCCGAAACCGAAACTGGTAGTTAGAACAAGCAAAGAATTACAGTCTCTTTACCGAAACCCTAATTTAAACAAGCAAACACCCGACGCACTACTCTTTGCCTTTAAATTATCCTGCGATTACTAAATGCGAAACCGGGAAGTACGGATTTTCCTCTTAAATTTTAAGACGCAGAAGGCAGCGACTATTAAGAAATTGGCGCATAAAAAGGGAGTTGAATTCTATGCTGTGAGCTTGCAACCGCCGACCTTGAAACGTGATCGCCAATGTAAACAAAAGAGGCAATTCTTGTATGCAACCCATCGCCATGGTGAGATGCGCTAAGCACTCGTCATTTATTCCACACCCTCGATAGAGCATGTTACAAGTGGGAATTTGGCGACGACCTATCTAGGATTCGCATCTGAGGTAGCATTCATCTGCCATTTTTTTAATGCTGTTATGCTAAAATGATTATAGAAATTCTCTAATCTTTCTTCGGACTAAGTAAAAATCTTTTCTTGACGGTACATTTCTGGATTTTGGGCCCTCCAAAGGCCTCAGGTGAGGGGTGTGGATGGCAGAATTCCGTATGAGTAGGTGGTAGCCCTAATTGAGGGCAGTAAAGAACCTTACTGGTTGGGTGTCCGCCTTCCTTTGCGCATCGTCCTCCCCGTTCTCCATGGTAACTCTTTTTGACCGACTTTAATAATCATCCCAAGCAACATTAAATTGGTTTGTCAGTGGAAGTGCTGTCTACCTTCTAAAGCTCTCTTTCATTGCGAATCATCTTTTGGCCAGAGGATGATTCTGCTACCCCTTGCCCCTTTTTCTTCAATTAAACGCAGTCTAGGCTCAAATGGGCTCCTGAGAGACTATGCTTGCCCATAAAATACCTCCTGCCTAACACGCTTCACCTGTTGGAAGCATTCGACCTAGGTACGAGATTGTGGTGAAGGCAGCTTGGATAACTTCTCCGTTTTGGTTCCCAACAAGTCAACTCAAAGAAAGTATGTGCCTTAATTGTAACGTTTTGGCCATTTATTTTCCATAATCATCGGTGCATCATCCTGAGCCGCTCCTGATGACCTACTAAGTAGTCTCTGCAAGAAGCTAGAAGGGAAAATCAAAATTTCGGTGTCTGGAGAGATCACATGTCAAATTCCTAGAGCAAAGACCTCCTCCTTTTACTAAATCACTACAAGCCGATGAAAACAAGTAGTTTAAATGCGCGAGTTGTTAAAAGATTGAAAGTTTAACCGACTTCACTACCGGGAAAAGGGCAAGTGTATAGACGGAATCCTCTATTAACTAAAATACGTTGTGGAGAGGCTGTAAATAGCTATGATCATCGTCTGAGCCACTTCTCTGTCAAAAGCGTCAAGACTTCTCCCCATAAATATTTCCTTCGTCATTTTTTCGCTCTTTCACCAATTTCATTTGATCTAATTTTCATCGCTCTAATGCTGCTGCTTATAACTCCCAAAAACGCAAATTAGGCGATTTGAGAGAGTTAATGAAACATTTGGATTTGATGCACTTAATTGGTGTCCATGTGAGTTGAGCCAGACATCCTGATTAAAATTTGAGACTTCCGGAAACTGGATGTTTAGTATGACCAACTTATGGACAACCAGAAACGAGGGCATAACCATGGCGGCCTCCCACTTTCGCGTGGTCGCTGGATTCTGATTGGACGTCGCCCTATTGTGCCAAAGGAAGGTAGCATCCACTTGGAGTGGTCTGAGGAGGATACCAAAAGCAGAGGAAGGGAGTGGGGATAAAGGCGAAGCAGTAACCCTATTTTTTCCTCTCCTCCTCCTTACTTCGAAGCCTGAGTCAGCCATGCAAGGTCGTGTTTTGTCTTGTAAAAAAAAGGGGACGAATTATGGCATTGACTTTACCGCTTGACTGGTCCAGACGGATCCTCATGAAGTTTCTCCTTTCAATCTCGTTAATAGGGGGTGGATAAACGCCAGACGCAATCGTATGACCTCCAGCAACTGATAGAGTTTCATAAATCAAAGAGCTAATGTGCAGTCAAATGTTACCTCTTTGAAAAGGTTATTCAAAAACTTAATGACCCCAAAGAGAACTTTTCTGCTACCCTCAAGTCAAATGAGGGGTAGCAGAGTCCTTCTGCACCGTGATTCCTTTCAGCATCAATTCCATTTGTTTATTGTGCTTACTGAAGGGACTAAGTTCTCTGTTTATAACAATATGATGACTGCATAGCAATTAGTTTTCTAGCCAGTCACAACCGCGGCTATGAGAAACGATTGCCATTTTAAACAAAGTTGTCTTGGAGGGCTTTAATCTAAAATCGAAAACCTGGTTAATAATGTAGCATATGTCGAACAAAAAAAAGGCTAAGAATGCCCAAAATTCTTGTAAATTTAGAATGATTCCCCACGAGTTAGCGTTTCCGGGCCACCTGACTCCGCCCGATATCCAGGCGTATCAACAATTTTCCAACCAATCCGGCAACCCCCTTTTTTCACCCAATCGGCTCCGTAGCTATCGAAAAGCCGCAACTCTCCTGCTAGACGGCATTGATGGCCGACTCAATCCAGAATCCTTCTACATCAAGTCCAAATCTGCTAGCAAGCAAAGGCAAAATCTCCTAATGCATGAACTCTTGCCAGTAAGGCGGTTTTTTGAACCGCCTCCCTCGGTTCCGTTGGTGAATGAGGTAAGCTGTAGGTTTGGTCGACTTAAGGTGATTAAGAATTATCGGCTGGAGGAAAGAAAAGTCTGTGATTCGTTGATTATTAATGGATCAGAAATAAGGAGACCCAACTCAATTCACCAGGCCGTTGAGGCCTACATGAAGCGTAGTTCACTTAAAAGTTCTTCAAGCGTTGATAGAAACACAAAAACAGAAGCTTCTTGTGGTCCTCTGATGCCTGAGCCTTCTCTTCACACCTGGAAAATGACCAACGAAATTGTTGATTTGTTGCTCGAAGGCCAAATCTCTTGTAAACAAATTGAGGCCAACTTCAGATGTCACGAACCAGAAAAGCATGAAATTGAATTATTCTGTCAACTTTCGCCCCTACAAAAAAGGGTAAATTAAATCCAGGCTCCTCATCTTTAAACTCCCTTAGACAATTCACTTTGGTTCTTCAAAATTAGGCTTTCTTGTTTCTGCCAAAAACAAAAATGTCTACTTCGAGATTACCGATAGATGGGGTGTAAGAAGGAACATTGACGGTCCCTTCTGGCCGTTTGGGTTAGGGCCTCTGGGTCCTTCGCCAAATCTTCGAGATGGAGTCGAATTGTGGGAATTTGAAAGGGCGCGCCAGGTGAGAGAGCGGGTCCTTTCAAAGCTTGAACACCTCTTTGTCAGGCGACCAATGGAAGAAGTGGAAGATAATGTATCTTTGAAGCGACCGATCGTGGTGTTCGATACGGAATCAAGTCCACCAATGGAAGTGAGAATGAGAAGAGCAAATGTTTTAAAAGAGGAAGGGGAATTGATTTTCGAATCGAGGTTTGAATCGGGTAATCTGAAGCAGGCTAGAAGAATGCAAGTCACCGAGACTTTATAATAGATATTGCTAAATTATACTTGCTGTGACCATCCTTAAGGTCACATTTGGGACTGTTTTACAGCACCATAGGTAAAAACGTGTTAAATTTAACCAAATTTCTTAAAATAACTCTGTGCGTTTACCGCCGTTTTGCATTGCTAGACTTTAACAAATAAAGGTTTGCAAAAACTACCAGTTGCGCGTATTTTAGTGGCACTTACGAGTACGAACTTGTGTTAACACCGGATCTAGTGACAGAATCGCATATCCAATGGTTCTTCTTTCAAGTGGCTGGTGCCAAATGCGGAGTGGAGTACACTTTTCACATCGTAAACCTGCTCAAGACTAAACGGCTAGTAAAAAATGGTAGGTTTAAGCCTGCATTTGCCATTGCATTTGTGTAGGCGAAAAAATTCTATTTTATTCAAAGAAATTGGCCGAGAAAACAGGCAATGGATGGACACGAGTTGGAACGGATACCAGGTAAAAACGCTTTACTAACTTTTTATCAGTAGCATGAGTTCCCAGACTGCTAAACCATTTGAGCATGAATTAGGTTGACATATTTTGACTTGACAGAAATTTAATTTTCTGGCAATTGTCCATGTTGTCTTGAAACAAAATGGCAAATATGGAAGGGCTTTTAAAAGTGATTAAGTCCGAGTTTTTCGCTTTTAAGTGCATGAGAAAAAAGTGAGCAATTTTTGTGTTAAAATTTGTGGAGGTACAAAGCATTTTGATCTTTTCTCTGCTAATCTCGAGGCATTTCTCATTTGTTTAATTTTTCAGGTTGTTATACGATATGGTCAATGTTTTTTATTTATTATAAATCAGCTACGCGAGGAATTTGAAGGCAGACAAAAACCCATTCCTGAAAAAGGGCACTACCTACTATGAACTAAAATGGAACATGGTATGTGACCTAATTTCATACACTTTGCTTAACAACGTTGGCTGAGGTAGTTCGGATGGTATTTGATGAAGCCTGCTCCTATAACTTTATAGATAGGCGTCAGTCTTCCAGTACGGTTATCTTATACGCCTTAGTTCCGTCTTCTTCTGGCTCACTTGTTGGTCTTCGAGCAGCCGTGCACACTGTTGTGTGTTCTTGCCTCCCACACTTCTGGGTTACTTGCCACTCCATCCAGAGAAGACCGCGTTTGGGAATCAGTTTGTCATTATGAAACGCTCGCATGCTGGAAGCCGAGAGACGGGTGATGAATAAGATCTATCAGCCATAGCACAGGTTCACAGAGCTTCAACGAATTCAATGGAGTATTTCAAACGAATTTAGATGAAACTATACAGTCAACCGATTGAAAAATTAACCCCGAAAATGCCGCATACGCTTAACACAATGGAAGAGTTAGAGTCTAGAGATGGATGGGAGGGAGAAAAAACTCTTTCGTTCTCTTTCCTATCCCCTTTTAGGTTCTTCAAGTCAAGATTTCTACTCGTTTCTGTCTGATCACAGCCGAGAAATAAAAGTGAGATAGCCAGGGAGTTGGTCAGAGTCAAGCATGATTGTTTACTTCTAGCTATCCACAGAAACTCTTTGACCCAAATTGCAAAGGACTTTTTGCCACTTTTTCTCTTCTACCACAAAACGCAAAACACATAAGCGACTACCTTACTTTTTAGGTCTTTCCCTACGACAACGATGTATGCGTCTTTGCTCACTGTTATCCCTACACCTACACCGATTTGAAGGTGGATATTCATGACTTGATGCAAAGGGCTAAAAAGTTGCCTCCTGACAGCGTTAGATGCGAAAAGCTATGCTCTACCTTTGCCGGAAACACCTGCTTTCTCATAACCATAACCGATCCTGGTAGGTTTCTAGCATCTGATATACACTTCGCTTAAATGAATTGGGATATAATCCTTCTCAGGTTCATAAACGACATCGTATGAAGAGCTAAGCACCTGACGGTATTATGGCTTTGATTTCTTTAAAAACGGACTATTAGCACACCTTATTCACTGCATAGACTGCACGATGCCAAAGTTTTCAAGCATTCAATTTAGAGGATGGGAGTGCCTCCATCCAATGCTTTAAACACCTGTCCAGAGTGTAAGACTACTTAGCTATCCACTATTCACAGGAGTTCTCTTCAAGTAATGATGACAGCACTTTAGTGGCTTCTTGTGAAGTTATAAACAGACGACGAGGCGTTTATTGAATGGCACCTCGGACATCTTTTTAAGTTCATTGGTACAAGGTCCATTCTGTCGGCGCGAATCTTGACAGGCGCAAGGAAATGACCTATTTGGAGGACCAATCTGTAATTAATTTTCACAAAATTGGGTGCTTCTATGATGGCGGCCTTAGTGAGCTTTGAGCACAACACTTGAAAACTGTCTGAGGTGCTGGTATTTTGAATGGCCTTCAAATGTCTGTAGCTAATGTTATACTTGAGGGCGGTCTGTACACGTTACTGACTACTCAGGAAGAAACTGTAATCGCCTTTGAAATGTTCAGCACTGAAATCACGATAGGGCCTTGCATAAACAAATTTATGAACTTGCTGAATAGATAGATAAAGTGCCAAAAAAGTATTATTTTATGGATGGAGTAGATCTGTGGATCAACGAAATAATAATAGGCAAGATGCCTAGGAATGGATGGTAAATTTTATGAAAGGACGAAAATGGAAGGAGGCAGTAACATGCAAGTCCAAGACGAATTGACGTGCGAGAAGTTGATTAATGAATAGGCAAGTGGGTAAGTAGAGCGAGAGATGAGAAAAGCACCTACAAGATGAAGTTTCTTTATCCATTCTTTCAATACTTTCAGCGCGAATGTCCGATTTAGTCATCGTAACAGCCCACCATGTTGATACGCAACTGCTAGAAAAAGTTGTTTTTTTTTCTCCGTCAACCCATCGGTATCATTCATAATTATCATGCACGCTGGAAGCAATCAACGAAATCATAGCTTCCTAAAGCATTACCCTTCAGTAGATGAACCACAATATCCAATAAATAAAATGGTTTTCACATAGAATTCAGCCACTTTTGGATTCCTTGAAATTACTTAAATTTCTTTACCTTCCACCTGATTAAGAAACAAAACTAATCACGCAAATAAACATTCGAAATACCATCTACTGACAAATACTTAAGTAGGCATGTCACATAACTAGCCATCCCAGATAGTGAGAAATGTGCTGCAGTTCTCACCGCACGCGTCCATCCCGGCGAAACAGTCGGTTCGTGGAATATGAAGGGTTTGATGGAGCTATTGACGCATCCGCGTAACGCCAAAGCCAAGGAATTGAGGCGGCGATATGTTTTCAAGTTGATTCCAATGTTGAATGCCGATGGAGTTATAGTGGGAAATTATAGGTGAGAATGAAGTTTGACCTTCTATAGTGAGGTATTTTAGGTGTTCGCTTGTTGGTAGAGATGTCAATAGGACGTACACGGTCTATGGACCGGATCGAATATCAGAGGTACATTATACGAGGAAACTTGTAGAACGTTGCCAGGAGACCTGCAAGGTAATTCGTTTTCATGAACAAAGAGAATCATTTTGAATGCATCCATAATTTTTGCAGGATGTAATATTCTGCGATTTTCATGGACACAGTCAAGCTTTCAATGCATTCATCTACGGAACAGACTCTGGATACCGATCTGTCAGCGCCGGAGGTTTAATAGAACCACCCAAAACCTATCTCACAAATCCAAAACAGTACCTCATGGACAGAATGATTCCATTTTTAATCAGCAAACAGGTAAAGGGACTTTTACCAAAGTAAATGAATGACAATTAAAGTTGCAGGCAATTCTCTTAAAGTTAATCAAATATGTATTCAAGGAATCTCTTCATTTGACAAATGAAGTCGCTATCCTTTTTAAGCAAAAGAATTCATTTGTTCGATTGCAGGATCCACGTCGATTTTCCTTCCGAAGTTGTCGATTTTCATTGCAGCCATGGCGCGAGGGATGCGCTCGAATAACACTATGGAGGAAGTTTAACCTAACCCATTGCTTTACGATGGAAACCTCACTTTTTGGCACCAATTTAGAACCTGGGTGTGTCTTTTTCATTCTTCAAGATTTATTCCCATCCTTCCTTGCCGCAGGTCCAGCTTTCGCTACTTTGATCGTGGAGACCTCCAGGCACTCGGCCAAAGCGTAGCCCTAGCACTTTTAGAATTTCATAAAATCCGCAGTAACGAAACGTAGGAAGAAATAATTACAATTATCAGTATTTTTTAATAGTAAGCTTACCGAAACACTTATTGAAATGGGCAAAGCAATGCTGCAGGAGATTATGGTTAACCGAATTGTGTCGATGAGAACGAAAAACTCGCTGAAGCCATTTAATTCTGGTGTGGTTTGATATTCAATTTTTCACCAGTTACTTCACTGGATTTTTTAAGTAGATGTGTTTACGTTGGAAAACTTATAGGGCATTTGGAAATCAACAAGGACCTTGACAACAACATAGACTCAGTGGATGATTTTGCGAATGTCTTTAATGAATTTGGTGATTTTCTAATGGAAGGCGATGAGGTAGATAGCAGCAGTGCTTCCGATGCAAGCTCCATCCATGAAAGTGAGTTCAATTTGGAGAGGACGCAGAATATGGATGTAAGGGAAAGTTCAGCACTCGCGATGAAACGCAAGAGGCGACGTCGCAAGCATCGGAAGTGCAGACGACGGAGGAAGAATCGGAGACGCAGGTTGGCACGCCTGAAATCCGCATCAGGAAATCCATCGAAGGTTAATGCTTAATTATTTGTTTTTTTTTTTTCAATTTCTACTTATATTTTATAAGCAGAAGCCTACTTAATTCCTTAAAAAGATTGATGTTTGATGTGAGTGATATCAGTGAATTAGATTTAAAAGAGCAACCTGTTGTCTTATATGTCCACAATCCCTTATTCACTTTAGCAGCCTTGATTGCTTTGACCTATTTTCACCATTTTGATTCGAAAAATGGCTTCTAAATTTGCTACTCAACTTAAATCTGCTTGATCACTCGCCAACGACCAAAATGTCGCCTCTGATTCCCACTTCCCTTTATCTTTGCGAATCGCCTCACACTTGGGCAGCTCGGCTTATGAAAGTAATAATTGTGTTTCCAGAAGTAGAACCTGCGTGTATTGCCTTAATCAGTTTGCAAATACGTCTGCACAAAATCTTTATCTTTTTATGCAGGTGATCTAGAGCGCTATTCAATGACAATTAAGCTGTCCCAGTTGCCTGCGCGCACCAGCTTTTGAGCTTGTGAATGGTTGTGACGGAGTCTAAGCGTTTAGTTTCATAAAAAGAGAGGAACGAATACTAAGATATGGAGTCGAATCAGATTTATCCCATCCGTGACCGTTGTGGAGAAGCCTGGGTTCGCTTTTACAATATCTGGCTGCACTTGTAGAATTCTCGACAAACAGATATCTATGCACAAGAGTTTTACGCCTTCTTTTTCACGCGTTTTCCCATGCGGGCACATACCACCGCAGCCCGGACTGGACTAGCGCCTGATGCAAATCAGCCACTAATAAGAATGCTAGAATACGTTTACCGCTAGTAATAGCACTGCAAGGGTTGCTTTCGTGTAAAAATCACGTTTTTTGCAAAAACAGCACGAATTGTGTAACCAGGACCCTTTGAGACCTGTTGCCCTCTCTACAGTGGAAAGTTCTCGAATGTAGAATGGTGGAGGATATTCCATATTGGCTTTCATCCTAAGGCACCTTGACCTCCACGTGTGCAACCGTTCATTGAACACGCCCTGGGGGATTAGTCTCATGTTCGGCCAGTCTTTGCAGCATCTGGTGGGTAAAGATCCCGTGAATGGATAGAGGAGAACTATGGATGAACTGATGGGCGTCTGGATTTGAGATAAACAAGTGAACAAACTGACAAACGCAAGTTTGTTCTTAGTTGAATTAGCGTGCACCTTAGTGAACACCTCAGATGGTTCAGCTTGTCATACAACCTTTTTAAAGGTACTTTGGTGAGTAAATGCAAACCATCAGTCAATGTGAGTTATAAAATGTCACCATGAGAAAGTAATGAGTGATTAGACCTAAATTGCTACACATTCTGACCGCGAGGTGATGAAAGTTCTTTAGAGAAATGAATAAGTAAAAACCAAATTGCGTAGCTCCCTCTTCATGGTCGTTTATCGGGGAAAAACTCTTTTTACTCGCCTACTAAGACAATTGCAAGGTGAAGGATTTACTCATTTGCGAATAACTTCCACAATTTCTCATTATTTTGGTTTTTTGACCCATTAGTACTTGCTTTTAGGAGCCTAATAAATTCCGGATCAGCAAAGGGGATAAGATGATGAGCAGGCGATAAAAAGGTGTAACCAGCAGTGGTTGAATGGATTTGTGAATGGAATCATTGAAGTGAATATGAGTAGCTGACTTACAGTTAAACTGTAAAAAATTAAGATTTAATGGTATAGATGAGTTAAGTGATTGATGGATGGGCGAAGTAATGCGTACATGCTTCTTTAGATGCACCAAGGTATGGTTGAGAAATCCAAATCGAGCGATTGGATAAACGAGGGGGTGTTGGGTGGATATGTCGAAACATGGATGATTACGAGGTGGATACGAGATAGGTGGATAAATGGATGGATGAGGTAATGAATACGGGATGAAAGCATGAATAAGTAAACGGCTGAACGGATGGATGGACAGAAAATTTTATGGATGGATGGGTGGACACGAGATGTATGGATGCATGCTGGGTGGACAAAAACAAGCATGAGTTGCTGGGACACGGGATGGTCGGATGGATCAATGGGTGGATAAGTGAATGAATGGAAAGATGGACGAATGGATGCTCACCTCTTGAATAGGGAACATGTGGAAGAATGAATGGATGATTGCATGCTTACAGGATGAATGAAGTCAAAGAGAGCTAGCAGATGGATTTAGTGATTACTAGGTAGTTTATTGATTCAACTATTTTATAATTTACTGACTAGCTTAGACAATTCCACTCGCCCATACATCCTCCATGCTTTATCACTACATCAACATCTCCCGCTCAAACAAATGACACTTTCTTGCACCCAACCCACGCCTTTCCACTAATCGGTGTTGATCCTAGGACTAACGTGTCACCAATCAAGGCCCCACATTTTCGATTACGCTCAAACCCCCATCACACTTTCACAGCAGAATGGTCTACTTCAGCATGTATGGCTTCCTCCTTCCACACCACAAGTAAACAACAGGTTAATTAATTTCGTCAATTACCCCTCGTTTAACACGATAAACAACGCAAACAAGGTGTAGGTGAACACCTTGATCATGCGACACTTTCACGCAATGGGTTTACTTATTTATGTGGCACTTATTATTTCCTTTGTGGAGAGTTTAAAAAGCACTGGTGGAATTCAGAGTGGTGACACTTAGGCCAGTAGACATTCCCAACTTATCGTTCCAATCAAATGCGATGTACCTACTTTATCTACCGTTACAAGCTGAGGTAAGTCAATGAGTTGAACTTTTCCTCGTTTTTTATGTTTGGTCTCGGGCTCTCCCCAGAGACGCGCTGAATAGGATCTAACATTTATGGCTGTAGACTTTGCTGGAGGGCCATGTCCTTCACTTGTTGATTCGGCACGCAGAAGCTGAAGCAATGTTTTCCCTTCTCTTTCGATTTTTTAGCCAAGCCTCATTGATGTAGTCGACAGTGGAATAGGCGATGAGGACTTGCGTTGCCTTGACTAAGTGGGAGATTCTGGCTGTTGTTCACGGGGTTGGTTTTACAGCCCCTCAAGTTGCATTGTCTAGGTTCGTGGCATGGCGCGTGCCTCAGCCGTGTATAGAGTGGGCAGTAAGTAGGTTACTTTAAGATAGGAAGTAGTATGTTCCCCTGCTTGACTTTTGGACGCAAAACCCACTTTCTATAGAAGGACTGCCAGATAACAGGCTAGGAAACGCCTTACCCCACTCCAACACTCCAGGTATGCGTGACAAGTTAGCCTCAAATCATTCTAACCAATAGCATAGATGACCTTTACAAAGGTGGTTTATAGACTCCCTTTGAGGGGTTCATTGGCATGTCTGATGGTAACTCTAGCGCCTTCTTCAAACGGTGGACAATAACATGTGCGCGAAGCACCTATAGTTTTAAAAACGGAGTCAAACTCGCTTTGCAAGATGATCAAGTTCAAGTTCCATCCTTCCGGTTCAACCGCTGCCAAAAAAAAAGTTACCCAGACGACATTAAAGCGTACTTGAATAAATTACCAACATCCACATTTCACACGACGTCTATATAAACAGTCGTATGCACTTAACAGGGTTGCACAATTTACTAGCTATTTACGCCTAGCAATGCCAAAGACCCGCATGCGCGCCACTCATTTGACAGGTATTGACGCCTTAATGACAAATTGATAGGCGCATTGTTTACTTTGGGCGGATAGTTAATTTCGCACTTTAAAGGCTTTTTGTCGATAACGCTACGTCGTACAAATTTGTAAAATTGGGGATGCTGGGGGCTTATTTTGAGGGAAGCGATTCCTGTGCACCATCACCTTTTTATCTCCTCAAACCAGGTTTATTCACAGCCTGATTACCAACCGAATGGGCCAATAGAAAGTGGGCAATTGGAAAGGCACTCTTCCCTCAAACGCGTGCCTTCTGGACCTCATGTAAGAAAAGTTTTTTCTGCTAATTAGAGGTTTGGAATATGGGACTAAAAGGCCGGTAAGTTAATGTCACCGCAGCCACTATTAGTCACGAATGGTGTTTTTTTAACGAACCCGCCTTTAAACCTCCTTCAGCCGTGCTTTAAACAACCTATCATTAAATGATCGCATGATCTTGACCACATGACAAGGCAGTGTATGACTGGAAAACAATGGTTCCGAGGTAAAATAGGCGATTGCAAGATGGCGGGGATAACAGTTATGAGATGGTGCATTTACGAAAGATTCAGGGGCTTTGATATATGCATAAAGGACTAGATTCACAGAGAAAGAACTGATGGAATAACTAAAATGGGTAGACGGGAGGTAACACAATACTGATATCGAAATGGATGCATGTACCAGCAATGAACGGATGAGTAGGTGGAAGCAAAGGCGTCTGGACGAGCGACTGGATCTGTATTTGATAATAGATGGGGGGCAGACGAATGTAGAGTTCAAAGTGCACTGGAAAGACGAAGCCCGGATGACTTAATCTATAATCCGTACACTAAATAATCTATCTCGGTTTCGCTGTCGACTGCATAGTTACCATAACCCATCAAGCCAATCAATCATCTTGTTCTCCTTTAGAAATGCAAATATGACCCAGAAGGAAGAATAGGAAAAAAGAATCCACCCAACAGAACGGTGTTAAAACTGCCCAAGCGTTCCCCTTTCTTGTTTGACCTTGAAGCCGCCTACACGAGCCAATCAGAGACAAGACCGAGGCTAACTAACAGAAGCAACAATTCCATTCGACAACACATGGGAAAAAATTCCTTTAGTCGATTAGCCTATTTCGGAAAATAAATCTTACCCACTTCGAACTTGGAAGTCTACAAATAGCTGTGTGCTTTTATTGTGGCCCAAGTCTGCTTTCGTGTTCTTAATAAATCAAAAACAAAACTGCAATAGGGAAGTAGTCAGATTCACTTTTTTTTACGGATATGAAATTAACTTTTCGGGCTCACAAATTCAATAAAATTCACGAGCCGCATTTGTGAACATAACAAGTGCTGCTAGTTGAGGTCATTGGTGAACACGGTTGCAAAAACGATGTTTTTTGGAGCGAGAAAAAGCCAAACATTCTGTTTCTATCTGATAAAAAATGCTTCTCTTAAATGCCACTGCAATACCCCAAAACAATAGCCTCTCAGCAGACTTTCTGTTGAGGGACATGAACTTTGGTTGGGTGATCCTTACTTCGAAGTTACATCCCGCTCTGTCAAGCGATCACGATCGAGTAAACGAGCGTTGTTAGCACATCAGGTTGATGATAAGGTAGAGGCAATTCACCCATGAATGAGACGTTTCTATTGTTTAATCAAGGCTGCTTTATTGTCCAAAAACGTCAAAAAAAATCAAAGCTAACGGATCAGGAGGGCAACAACGGTTTAAGAGTGGACATTCAAATGTTGTATCATTCAATGGTCACCTTTATCGGCTTCGGCAAGAAACTGAACAGCCTCGTTCACGTCTTCAATACTGCCAAGGTAGATGGGAGCCCGTTGATGAATATGAGTTGGCTTAATGTCCAAAATCTTCAAGTCCTTCTTTGCCATCGCCTTGCCACCGGCTTGTTCCACTATGTAGGCCATTGGAATACATTCGTAGAGTAGTCGTAGCTAAAACAGGATAATCCGGCTACTGAAGTATCCGTCAAGAACGGGGCATTCGTCCCACAACGGATTCATGGAGAGATAAACCAGTGAAAGATTGGTAAGGTATGTGAATAAGTAAACCAGATGGTTGGACACAAAATGGATGAGTGAGTAGAAAGACCTCCGTTTCGCTACTACTACCTGACATTTAGTCACATCAAAGGTAGACAAGTGATGGAGATGCCTGCAACCCCTATGTCCAACCTTTGAGCATTCAGTCCCTCTTGAGCACTGACGCCCACTCAAAGGTCAAGATCAACTGTCGGCTAGAAATACACTCAACTGAAATCATCAGCACACGGCTCCCTAGCCGCCAAAGGCCTACGGACCAACCAAAGCTTCCTTGATTACTCATTCATGCCGGTGACAAAGGCACCTACCACCCATCAGATTGGATGCTAGAATAGGGTTCCGGCTGCGCAAACACACAAAGCTCATTTGTCAATAAGTGTTGACACAAGTTATGACAATTAGACGCGGAGGTTCAGCGGATGGATAGATAGATGGATTGGTGGTTACATGGATGGAAAATCAGAGCTAAAGATCGCATTTTTTTCTCAAGACTAACATTTTTGAAAGTAACCGTAAAAGTGATGCAAGCTTTCCCACCAACCGAAAATTCCGTGTCTTGAATTTGCACGATGGATTGAAAGTAATGTAGAAAGGGGGTCGTGAGGACGAATGGGTAAAAAATGGTGAGGCAGAATGCAGAAATGGTAGATCAGCGGCTGATAAGAAGAACGTATGAAACAAAGGATGGATGAACGGACAAAAAGCCTCAATCTGTGAACTTATCAAGGCAGGGCGAACCAACAAAAAGATGGACGAAGCTCACTGCCTTCAACTATTCGCCAATTGCTGGTGACATCAGATGATCTAGCAGGAACACTTTTGAAACTCGTTCGAATTCGTACAGTTTACTCCGCTCCCTTCTCTCCTATTCACTCAAATCTCCTCCTAATTCCTTTTTGAAAGGCGACCAGCATGAATTCAACTTATTCAATGTGGCTGCCCACCATCAAAACCAGCATTTATTAGATGGATATGAGCCAAATGACCCAAAGGGACTTGCCTTGCCTTCAGGAGCAGTGCTTAGGTCGGGATAAAGGAAGATACCTCCATAGAGCAGGGTTCGATGAACATCAGCGACCATGGATCCAATGTACCGGCTCACATAGGGCTTACCACTCTAAAGTAAATTAATCATCATAGCTCGATGCACCAAGATGACGAAAGTTGACCAGCTCCCTCTCAATTTGTTACTATTATACCACGTAATTCTAAGCAGCCCTTCCACCTCTCTTCTTCAGTTAAATGCTCACTATTTTATTCAACAAAAGCAAACAAGAGGCACCTTACTTTTATTGCTTTGGGGTTCACTTCACATGTGGTTTCCCAGTGCCCAGAAAGATAAGGATGGTGGAGTACCTCTCGCTAACCCTCTCATCTCTATACCTACACCTTCTCACTGGCCTTGGTTATTTTCCGAGAATCCGGTTCTTTTGACCTCACTGGAGATGCTTCATGCAGTCCACCCAAGCAACAACGACTGGCTTCTACTTAGAGAACCAGCCCTCATCGCAACCCAAACAGTCAGACTGCAAACAATCCTCTTCAAACAGATTATATTCTCGGATTAGATAAGGTTAAAAGTAAGAACAAACCTTTGGAAACTTCTTTTCGTGAATGTAGTTTGTCATGCCTTTGAACCAATAGGAGGCATAGCCTTCGTTCACGGAGTAAATTTTGCCTCGTTTGGGGATTGTAATATTCGGTGAAGTGAGAATGAACTCACCCAAGGACTAGAATTATACAAATGCTGACATTACAAAATCGAAGTAAAAGACAGCTGCAAACATGGATGCAAAAACTGCTTGAAAATGGACCAATGAATCGGTTGAATGATTGAGTGACACAAGATAGAGGGAAGCATAGAAGCATACACTGGAGGGCATCACTCTATCTACTTTGTCAGGTATCTCACCGGATCCAGCGTAAATCCATGCACTCCTGACCCCAAGGACAATACAATCATCGTCGAACTTCCATAGATCGCATATCCTGCAGCCACCGCATTCCGTCCACTCTGCAGTGCCTCAGTCGGGTCCGCTGCACTATGATCTTGCCGTTTCCTTCGAAACACCGTAAAAATTGATCCCACCGAACCCAGGCAGTCAATATTTGACGACCCGTCCAGTGGATCGAAGGCCACAATGTACTTTCCCTGATGTTTCGGTTCCACAATAATCGGCTCTTCGTTCTCCTCCGAGACGAGCATACAGGTTGTGTAGGAGGAAATCATCATGTTGATAAAGAGCTCATTAGAAATGACGTCCAGCTTCTTCACTTCCTCGCCTTGAATGTTTGAACTCCCCGTGAAGCCATAGCTGCAGTAAGACGGTAAATCAATGAAGTTAAAGAGCCTTCAAAAAGGGCTACACACGCATCCTTGTGATTCTTTACCCCAGCTGATTTGGTTCAGAAATGTATTTCAAAGTATCCTCCGTGACTAATGGCCTTTTGAACCCTCCCGGTGCAAAGTAGATTCATAATTAGCTACCCGTCATGGCTATCGTCTAAAAGAATAGGGTAATGGATGGATGAAATGTGTCTACAGACGATGACTACTTGCATTGCAGTGAAGCTCAGTGCATTGCAGAAGTCCGTATGGCTCCCTACAAGTAAAACCAAACTATCGCAAAAACCTCCTCCTCCTTAAAGAGCTCCGAGTATGTAAGTTTCACATTCGTGATACAACTAAGTCTGCCTCCATGTCAATATAATGGGTCGTTCCAAAGACCATAGAGACTTCTTTGGTCCCATAATAAAGGCTGGAAACAAACAGAGGGTGATTCGAGATTCAACTATGACAAACGGACATAGAGGAGATTGTATGACACGTTATGGATGCTTTCAGTCTACCGCAGTCACGTGACAAAGCCTCTGCGCCTGTTGCGCAGGCATAGCCAGATTCCGATCGTCTGCTAGTTGTCCGCGCACACTTCCGACCCTCCTTATTAAATTCACAAGGTCTGGTAACATCTTCTCTAAAAAAATCTAGACATCATTAGTGAAGTCGTAGCTACTTCCATTTGTCTAGCCCAAAATCCTCATTGACGAGAAGAAAAATTCAAAAGATGGCAAAGCAAATGGCCGCTTACTTACAGTTCGGCAATACCCGCCTTCCTCACAGCATTTGAAATAGCCTTGACGGCCGTTTGAATTCCATTCATGAGTTGTGTCAACTCGCCAGAGGCTGAGGGGTACTTCATCTGCTCGTTTATGATAAATCGAGTCAAGGTCATGCAGTTGGTGTCGATTTGGTGCGAAGTCATGGTGTCTGGAATGGCGGACAACCAGAATTAACTTCAGCTCAGCTTTGCGCATAAATTACATTGAATACCACCAAGGACAGACTTAGTGCAACGTATTTACTCCCGACGCTGTTTCTGAATTCAAAAAATGAATGTTCCATTTTACGGCGAATAACGTCAGAAGACATGGTAGATTAAAGGCTTGCACTAGCTACTCATCCCTTCGGGTTCTGTTCAATATAAGCAACCCATGAAAACCTAATACACACATAGGTCAACGTGAAAACCATATGAAAAGCGTATTACTGGCTTGATATGTAGCTTTAAAAAATAGATACTTTATGTATAGAACATAGAATGGCTTGGTCACCCAGATATAGGATTCCAACACACCGCAAAAAGTAAATTATCTCAGTACTTTATCAACGAGAGCTAGGAAAGCTACCGTTTAATCTATCTAGGGGCACACAAATGTTGATGAAAGCAGGCAGATGTCGTACAGGTAAACAGAAAGTGTATTATATCATAATACGCGATACAATTATTGGAGGAAGTTTGACAAGTAATAATAATTCCTTTGTAAGTCAGAAATTCCTTTTTATCAGAAAAGCAGAACTCACTTTAATAATACAAGTTTACACTGTTTAATAAGTTTTCCGGACCAAAGAGATTATGAACAGCTGAAAAATGGTAAACAAAATCTGAAACGACATGTCAGAAGAAACAAAGAAGTAGCGGATTGCTTATGTACAAGCTGCGCAATACCATTTAAAATATTTGAAGAGAGGACTTATAGGCGCAAAAGCAGTTAAGCTAAGCAAATTTAAAATTCTCAGCGAAAAATCAGAACCTCCCGGTGGGAAAAAAGGCAGTCGAGATGCTTAAATGCAACCTTATCTATGGAAACTAGCCACAATTCAACCGCACATCACTCACTGTGGCAATCGTAAACAAACCACCCAACTGATTTAATGTTGAAGGTATCTGCGGCACGGATAGGAATAATTTAACCAACAATCTTTCCGAGCTATGCTATATGCAGAAAAAATTAAACCCATTATTTGTAAGTCTCACGTAATCAAGTTCACATGTAGGAAAGTAGTCACATTAGCCTTAAAAAATTCCACATCATTTCACAAATTAGGCAGGCCGGAAAATATAATGACCCCGAAAAATTATAAAGGGTCTCCACCCTCAAACAATTATCTTGCATTTTTTTAATGCTCATAAAACATTTAACTTCTAATTAATAGTTGAATATGTCTTACTGACACGTTTTATGCAAAATCAGCAGCAAAACCACACCCAAACGCGAACAGAGCTTAAATATCACTCAGCGGCACCACTGCGACCTTCGCATGTCATTTGTGCTCGTCTAGCTTAGAAAAATAAAATAATTTCTCAAAGTTTTTAGTTGAAACGCAATACTTTGAATTAAAAATAAACCAAATAAGTGGAGTTTGTTGTTTTCGAAAAAGTGCCGCACTTTTGTGAGACATAAATTTGCAAGTTTAAATCGCTGCTGTAATAGGGTGGAAAATTATTCACAAGATTAATGTGCTAAAAGTTCTGCATAAAATACAGTTTGAAATATGTAAGGTTAAAAAGCACTTGCTAAATAATATGATTTGCACAAAATACACATGCATTATTCCTGTATATTTATTCTCATCAAGGGCGCTCAAAGTAATTCGAAAAACAAAGGCTTGTTTAATATACGCTGGTGATTGTTTTTAGGCATTATATATCTACGCGGTCTATTGGACAGCTTTTGAAGCAGCACTGCTTCACTTATGCACAAGCAAGTATGCTCTCTCGACTTCTCCGAGTTTTGGTAGAAAAGCGTTTATTGATTCCATCAGCCGGACTCTGAAGCTTTTGTAGACCAAAATAACAGAAATGCAGTTCTTTCTATTTTAGTTTACTTTGCATTGACTCCTACAAAAATTGTTTAAGTGTTCAAAAAACAGTTGTCTTGGTCTTTAAATGGGGAAGTGTGTGTTGCCAAATAGTAATGATTCAAAGTTTGAATTAAACAACATTAATGAGGCACCAACGAGACCTAATTCGAACAAATTTTGGGGTGTACGATGAAGAAATCCTGGTCAGTATAAGGTAGCCATCATTTAATCTAAATGATTCGGACCCATCCATTTAGCGCCCTAATTGAGACTGTGGTTTAGCTTAATTGCCATCAGATTTTCGGTCCACAATAATAGGCTTTGAGTCAACTTTCAATTTCTTAAATAAATAATCGAGGACCCGTGCGATCCGTTTGTAAGACAAGTCGACAACTGCAAGCGGTTACAGACAGTACCTTTCGTCCAGTTCGACCCGGAAACGAAACTGTTTCTCCGTCCCGTTTTGGAGACATCATTGGTGTGGACCGCAGGTGTTTATTGACCACCCTTTCAACACACACTCCAGTCTTGTAGTTCCGCATTATTCACCCATTCGAATTTCCACCTACTGACCAAAACAGCTTATCAACTTTGCAGTTATTTATCAGCCCATCCATTTAGCACAATCATCTTTCGATTGCTTAAATGCTCTATCAACCTCTCAAGGAGTTATTACATTAATGCATTCACTAGTTCTTTTGACCATCTTCGATTCATTCGGTTGTCTGCTCGACCGCCTGCCAATAAATCTATCAACCCGTAACCATCTAGTATCCATTGGCCCGCATTTTTCCGTCCATCCACACAAACACCTGCTTACTTTCCTTGCTTCAGTGATCTGTTTCAAAGCCTTTACTGGTGTTGGAGTGACGGAGAAGAATCGATGAGGAGATAGGTAGATGGAAATGATTGATGGACATGGAGTAGATGGAGCCATGTCCAGCCTATTGACTTCCTTATCCGCCTTCACCGCCTCAACTTTAAGGCCTTTACCGTTCGGCATGTTAGTAGCTTGATTTTGTGAGATGGAATTAATTAATTTTTCTCCTTTTCACCCATTTAAATGTCTGTCATGTAAATCCATTAAATTTAAATGGCATCTTATACAACTTAATTATGATGAACAGCAAGCTCCCACGCAATCCAAATGCGCCAAATTTATTTTTTTGCGTAATAGATTTAATAAACCATTGCGTGCTTTTTTAATTTTCAAATTATCACCCTTTTAATTTGTCAACTGCTATCACCAAAAAGCGAGCTAGTGACATTCGCTGCTCCTTGCCGTCTTTTCTCTCCTAGGATTCACACGATGAAGCCGACCAGAACCCAGGCTCTTCACTTTGCGTGTGCTTGTGTAATGCCAAGAAGAGAGATAAGACAGCATCACCTTTACTCTCCCTCCACTTTCACATGCAAGTTAGCTTTTTTTTTGCGTGAAGAGCATGCTCTTTACACTGATAGCTCTTTGTCGACCTACTCATCGCTTCTAGCTCTTTCCCACCTTCAGGGTGTATCGTTTTAAATTAAGATATAATTCCTTAGACTGTAACAAAATTTACAACCTATTGTTAGTAATTCCGTATGCACACAAAGCTAGCATTGTAGTCTGAGGATGAAGTGTTGCATGCCTTTTAAGGTTATCTGGGAGTAACCAAAGTGATGCTCTTCCACCTCACACGCACAGCAATGAAAAAGGCTCCTCCAATCAGGAGTTGATCATTCAGTCATCAAACAGGCCTTTTTAAACTGAATGTACTAGAATCAGCGGAAATGGTGACGATCTTTGTTACTTAATGACATGGCACCATCCGTTCGTACACCTTTAACCACAACTCACTTTATCTAAGGGCTAAACAATTTGCTTCACCATTACTCACGTTAAACATTAATAAACATTTTCAATGGTGCATTAAACATTAATTATTGAAACCAACTCTTCTCCACTTCGAACAGTAGAGCCATTCTGAAAGAGATGCGTTATCCAACATTCAACAGTTCATCATCAGTGCTGAGATGGTGCCACCAAATGTACTGTAAGGAAAATCTTTCTGGTCTCAGCGGCGGGTTCTCTTGATACTGTAAAAATGGTAACCTCGTTTACACCCAGCATTCCATGAGCAATAGTTTATAGCATGAGAAAAGTAGTGGAGTACCATGCGTATGGATAAAGAGGTGTACGCTAGTGCTTTATGACGTGTCACAACAGCCACAATTTACAAGTACTTAAAATATTTCAAAACTTCTTGCTGCAAGGTGTGATGCTGAAACACACGACCTCCTCTGGTCACCTGATAGGGTCTCATTAATTAACGTCAGTGTGTGATTACATTACAATTCCCAATTCTAGAAAATATTGTCGTTGTTACCATAGTCTAAGCACTTTGCCAAAAAAGTATTAGCCATGAAAACGAAGGAAAGGGTAATATAATGATGAATCGATTGCTTAATTGCCATTGGTTATAAATGATACCACGCGCAAATCGATAAAAGCCAATGAACGCATTCCTCCCATAAATACAACTCCACAGCACTGCCAAATACCGTCAAAATATCACTTACAAGTAACGACTAATTAAGTGGTGACAAGACTTCTGATAACTGTTAACGAAATGATTCAGGGCACATTAAAGTCAAGGAAATGGAATGTAGCCTGCTTCATCCTTATCTATAATAGCCTTCCAAAGAAATGGACAAACAGTGTCTAATAGCGCAGTTATCTGCAAAATTTGAGGCAATTAAACCTAAAGAGTGTGCGACTCCACTGATTCTACAGTCACCTAATGAGCCGACATGACTTCAACAACATCAAAAGTGAGGTTTCTGTTTCATCTCAATTTGTAGCGAAATTAGAGTAGGAAAAACGGATGAAGTAATGCCAAATAAGAAGTCATGGTGGATTGGGTTTAGAAAATCCGACGTATATCGCAATTTGGCAAAAGAGTGTCAATTCGAATGAATGATTCGCCTTCCATTTTGCAGTTCCTGCATCCATTAAATAGGATTAATGCCTTTTCACTGCCAGAACAAAATTGCAAAACCTGTTTCGGCACATTCTGAATGAACAAAATTGCAGTTTGTTTTTCTCGTTATCCTCAAGCTGCCGCCTGTTCAACCACACTCTCCGTGTCGTCGATTCACCCACCACCCCCCACCATAGTCTCACAACTCACAGCGTCCCCATGGCGACTGTCAACGCTGCAGTGGTGAGAGCGATGTGTGCTATTTGGTGGAGCGGATACAAGCGAACAAGAATCTTGCCACGTGTGCATTGATGCCTCATCCAAATGTGGAGGGTGGAAATTCGAAGTCGGTGTTTGGTTCCATCCACGATGACACACAACAGAATGCCCAATCGACCAGCAGCGGTCTTTACAACCACTCAGAACTGCATGTTCCTTTCAATGGTCACCAACAACTGAAGTGGTTGATTTTGGGCTTTCCTATTTCTTTCATGTGTCACACATGTGTGTGATGCACCATTTGCCAATTTCGGGTGAATGGCATTTCAAAACAAAGTCTGTGTTTGATACAATCGGTAGTGACGCAATGGGGCATTAAACCAAATCGTAACAGTCTTTGCAACTGTTCTGAATCACATGCTCCTTTCAATGGTCACTACTGACTGGGGTAGTATTACACTCGAAAGATTCAAAGTGTTCGCTACGAAGTCGACAATGCTACCCTTATGTCATGCCACCTGCTTTAGCCATTGAAATCTTTTGCTTCTGGTTACGTTTAATTGGTGCTTCTCTACGGCCATTATCCAGTGCCATTCACGTCTACTCCACTCATATTGGATCCAGGATACCAAAGTTGGAAATCCTGGGCCCTGAGTCATGCGTAAGCAGACCTCATTAAATTTGTCTACGACTGACCAACTCGTGATGACTGGTGAAATTGGAAACAAAGCATGGGATTACCAGTCGCCTTTTCTCCTCCCCCACTTTTACTCCGACTGAAAGTCAGCATTCAAAGAAGAAAACAAAGGAGGCCGCTTTGGGTAGCTACGTTGCTAATTCAAGCAGAAGTACTTTAAACGACACAGGGCTTGAACCTTTGTTCACTATCCACGAGCCCCTTCACATGTAAGGAATTTTCCTAGCTTATATGTTAACTTTGTGAGGTTGCTCACGTAATTTACGAGCTTTCACACGTTGCCGTTTGTTCCACTTGAAATGGAAACCAGGTCCACCCATATGTACGCCTTCTAATTAGTTGACGTCAGAGTCTATTTAACGCAGGTTTTGCAAGTGACCGTACAGGTCATTTAAAAACAGGGATGGCAATTCATCGGACTCGAATCTTTACAAGTCCACAGGCCCATTCACCGATGGATTGTGAACCAGTCAAATTTTGTCCCCAGAGTGGGTAATAACAGTGACCAGTGAAATCACATGACGTGAGTAATTTGTAAGCATTCCTCCATAGCTGAGATAATTTGAATTCGTTTAGCAAGAATAGAAATCTTTATTGCTTATTTATTAGTCAGAGGTGATAATATTGGTCAAGCCATGGTGATGATGTGCGTTTTCAGTAGGTGTCAGTCTCTACTTAAGCCGAAGTGGAATCGTCTGCGTGGGCGTTTCAGTGAAATATTGGTCCAACTCACATATCATAAGTGCCTCAGAATTCGATGGTTCACCAGGTTACTGCCCATCCGGGTTGTCCACTGCCACCTCTGGTTTAAACTCCATGAGCAATCACCACGCTCGATGCGTCAATAAGTAATTCACCGTATCTGCTTGATTGTTGACTTAGTTAACTGTGCAGCAGATACTTTCCAGGCAATGCGTCGCCTTCACTACCGGGGCTCAGGGTATCAAATGCATGTGGCATTGCCACGTCATTTTTCTTATTTATTCTAAAAGGGGTAAATTACAGTTGTGGTCCAAGGAAGTTTCTGAAACAGCAAATTCGTAATACTGGATCTTCTTGCTAATCTTTCCTTAGCGTCTTTAATCAGTTTAGGCCCAAACAGTTGCATTATTGGGTGAATACTAGCATTAAGCATGTATTGACAATAATACCAAAATTTTGAATTTCTCGATTTAAAAGAATTTAGGTTTATTTCTTAATGTTTGATTGGTTATTCTAACAACCGACCAATAGATTTTCAACACCATTCGACCTTGAAATATTTTATTAGACAAATTACAACTCTGCAAATGGTTAAAATTAACCAGCTTTATAGAAGTGTTGTGAACCAAGACTTCGTTTGCACTCTAAATACAGTAAGGCTTGGGCCTACTGGCGCGCATAGGAGACCAGCCTACTCGGCGAAGGTATAGTGGCAGCAGCCCATAGTGCCCCTCCTACCAAAACTAATATTGAACAGCCAACACGTTAAATAGCTCTCTCTCCTTGTGACATACAAAATCGCGCACCACTCAACTCTACAAGAGTACATAATTTTTTGTAAGCCTGACTTTTCACGTTCTTACTTGCTCCAAAATCTCCTTTGGCATGTGACTTACATTGAATGAGGCAACAAAATGAACCTATTCTCTACCACAAACTGATTTATAGGTCTACAAATCGCAATTTTACGATGAGGATAACTAGTCTTTTGGTTGAAATTAGCTCTTCCCTGATTGGTTACATTCGAAGGGCTGAATAAAATCTCAACCAATCAATTGCCGAGTTGGAGGTCTATAGTTTGCAAACCCCATTTTATCTGTAAGCGCAGATAAAGCCTAATCCACGCTCATCTAAAGCAAGTTCGCTCTAGCTTAGTGCATTCTTGTAAGACCAACAACTTCACAAATTAACTGTTCATAGAAGGCTTTAAATACTTTTGCACAAGTTAGCCATTAGTTTCCTCCTCGGGAGTGACTCATCATGGAATGGTTAATAGCCACCTAGAAAATGGTACTTAATGTCTACTAGTGATTGGGTAGATTGGCCTTCAAATTGCCTACCCAAATGACACTTCTTATTTGGTTTCTAGTTTGTCAAGAGTAAAAAATTTCTGTCGATTCGAAAATTGCGAAAACAATTTTTGACTGCAATAAATTTATGTGTGAGCTTAGAAAGGATCCATACTCGCGTTCTTGCGACACGTTGCGAGTACTTGGTGGAATTCCTAACAGCATGCCTCTAAAAATAACGGAGCACTTGCCATTCATCCCTTCATTACATTGTAGGCTGTTTATGCATTGGTCAGATGTATTTTTGTTAAGACAAGGAGGCTCGGAAGATTTATAATATTCAAATAATTAAAGACAATTTTAGCATTTCCACACTTGGTCTCGATCTACTTCTGATCATAGCATGGTGATTAAAAGCTAAAGTCAAGGCGATTTAATAACCCTTTCATCGTTAATGTTAGAAGAATAAGCAATCCAAAGGAGGTGTCTCCTGGTTGTCACCTCAGGCAGACACCTAAGGAAACGATAAAACGAGCAGCATTCCGATACAGTTCTGTTATCAACACCCAGAAAAACTTGGAACTAGATCGTATCGATGATAGGGCAAAAGAGAATCGTGACTGCCTAAATTTCTTACGCTTCATTTTTGTAAAACTGTACTGAGGGTACCCATTTTGAAGACGAATTGGGATATAAAACCCCACATAATTCGCAAAAGATGCAGAATGCTCAAAAGGAGTTATTCTGCAGAGTGACTGGATGGATTGCCTCTAAGTTGCAATTTGTAAAGCTTGCCGTCATAGGTTCAACGCAGAACCTCGATTATTTCTCTGTTATAAACGACCGCATCAAGAGCCATCTACCCAGTGATTCTGCTTGGGACAAGATTAAGAGCAATGCCACTCACCCAGAATTGGAAAATGGAGCATCACACACATGTGTGACGCCTGAAAGAAACAGGAAAGCCCAAAATCAACCACTTCAGTTGTTGGTGACCATTGAAAGGAACATGCAGTTCTGAGTGGTTGTAAAGACCGCTGCTGGTCGATTGGGCATTCTGTTGTGTGTCATCGTGGATGGAACCAAACACCGACTTCGAATTTCCACCCTCCACATTTGGATGAGGCATCAATGCACACGTGGCAAGATTCTTGTTCGCTTGTATCCGCTCCACCAAATAGCACACATCGCTCTCACCACTGCAGCGTTGACAGTCGCCATGGGGACGCTGTGAGTTGTGAGACTATGGTGGGGGGTGGTGGGTGAATCGACGACACGGAGAGTGTGGTTGAACAGGCGGCAGCTTGAGGATAACGAGAAAAACAAACTGCAATTTTGTTCATTCAGAATGTGCCGAAACAGGTTTTGCAATTTTGTTCTGGCAGTGAAAAGGCATTAATCCTATTTAATGGATTCAGGAACTGCAAAAATGAAGGCAAACAGTTTCTCCCATTTAGCACTCATTTGCTAAAATGGGATAAATTCTGAACCTTTGAAACTCCTTTCTTCATGACTTCTTAGGTGGCTTTGGTTTAATCTTTTTTATCATATTCATTTTCTCACTAAGTGGGATGAAGTAATCACATAATCGACGTTGTTGAAGTCAGGTCGGCTCATTGGTGACTGTAGAATCAATGGAGTATCTCCAGGTTTCCTTGCATTTTATAATAAGTGATTTCTGAAAACCGCCTCCAATTTCACAGATAACTGCGCAATTAGACACTGCCCATTTCTTCGAAAGGATGTAGCAAATATGAATGAAGTAGGCAACTTTCAAGTTCTTTGACACCAATGTGCCCTAAACCATCAAGTTAAAAATTCTGCCGCTATTCCTCTGAAGTCCTCTCACCAATACTGTGGAGTTGTAGTTATTGGACGATAAATGCGTTGATTGGCTGTTATCGATTTACGCGTGGTATCACTTATAACCAATCACAAATCAGCGATTGGTTGATCGTCAAGTTGATCAAATCCTATTTTTATGGTCAAAACTCTTCGACAAAACTTAAAAAAGTTAGGATCCAGTGTTTGTTTTTAAAAGAGAAAGTAATACGTGATAAAATCATGCATTTGCAAGCATGCCATTTGTTTATTTTCTGTTCCTCTCCCCTCTCCGAACCATTATTTGTTTGTGAGAAAAGCTGTCATTCTGTCCAGCATGCATTAAACCACTCGATTTGTTGTATTCAGACGTCCTACGAGCTCGATTTTCGGGAAAATGAAAATGCTGTTACAGTCGAAATTGGCTACTGTCGCATTCCCGTGCCTCAACTCTTATGTATAAGTAGGTACCTGCAGATTTTCCTTTCAGGTATTTTATTCACAATTGGTTCATCCACAGTGAGCAGAAAGGGCCGAAACTACCTACTTCCTCTTAATTAAGTGATTAACTACCTTGCCACATGTTTAGACCTATAAACTGCGGCATAAACTGTAATTCATTCGCTTTAAATAATAATACAACAATATACTACATAATATAATAACATGGGACAGTATACAGAACTGAAGGTCATAAAAGCGTCATGTTAGTTTCAGCGTTCACTCATTCCTGTTCATGTGATAATTTCTCCATCGTGCGCTTACGTGGCAATGCATGATAGACATTTGAAATCGCCAAAATGACAAATGCGAAGGATGTGCTTTATAAAAATAGTAATTCTCCCTTAAATTACAAGCAATAAGTCAAATTTTTATGACTTCAAGTTAATGGTGAGCGGTGGAGCAACAAAGGGACTCCACTTTTCAATCTCCCTGGTCAAACCAGGGTTTAATCCATTTATCGGGTTGACTATTTTAAACCAATCTAAACAATCGGCCGTAGCTGCCGCCATCCACCAGTCTGATCATTGAAACAAAGTGCTGTTTTTGTATTGGATGACTAGGCTCTCGCTCCCCATGTCTGCTGCGTCATTTCCTGGCGCCGTAGCGATGGTAGATACAAAGCGAAAATTGCTCTATGGTCTTCCATAGACGAGAAATAGATTATTTAGAGGATTTCTAGCCCAAATGACGTGTTTCAAAGTTGTAACTGATCAGCTGGTTCAGTTCAAGGGAACCTGGAGACTGAGTCGTAGCTGGTCCTGTTAACTAATGATTCCTTCTTCCTTTTGGACTAAAATTTTAAGCTTTACCATGAATCTGACTGAATTCACTAGAACTTTCAATATACTGACTTCAATTCTGCCATTATTCGTTCCCATTTTGAGACTTGGCTAAGAGCCTTAAATTATCCAATAATTTCTACCGGATGCCAGTGCTTGCTTTGTGTTAAATGACGCGTCATGTCTGATTCTCACAAAATACTGGCCTTTTATTCACCCATCCAAACACCCTTGCTGGCAGCTGAGCGGCGAATCGCAATCCTACGAAGTGGATAAGTTTGATGACTTGGCAATGATGGTGTTCGGCATAATTATCTAAAATTTCCCATTCGCCGCGTCAGACTTTTGACTCACGAGATTTGGGAAAGGCAATAACATGCGTAGGCTACTAATAGCGACTGTCGCCTATTTTTTTAAAACATTTGTTGGCAGCTTTTGCCCCAATTCCTTCGCCTCCGTTACTGAACACCACTTAGGAAAGAATCGGAAGGTAGACTAAAAGGCGGTTTCCTAATCGAAACACTTTGGTGTTTTCTGCCTCTCTCTTGCGTCTTATCTGCAGGAGAGAAAACATATTTTAACAAGAAGTAACTAAAAAGCATTCTGCAATTGTAAAAGGTGGGACGAAACGCTCCCAAATGAGCCATAAGTAAATTGGCGGATAGCCATTGAGATGCCCTATTCTCTTAACCGACTGGTCGATGTTTCAAGCACTAAGAAAATCAAGCGGCTGGAATTCGCATGCCATTGCCCAAAAGGGGTGAATGAAATTCTGAAAATGATCTCCCAATGCAGCTCCAATCGCTTTATTGGAATCCTCGAAAATTGATTGGTCCGAAGTAGAAGAAAATCTAAAATCCCATTGGTGCTTCTTTGTAAAGGGTTATTAATTCGTTTTTTTTTTGCCAAAGCAACAAGTTTCTCACACTTTGCTTCCACTTTAATGGGTCAACTCTAAGAAATGACATCAACAATGTGGTCGTGTGTGAAAATAAGGCGAATTTTTTCACCGCTCCCATGACCTCGAACACCCAGCCACTCTTCAGGCGACAGTTAAGTAGTTCTGCTTAACGTAAAACATTTTTGAAAAAGTTTGTCTGGATTTAAGCAATGTCTGGAAAGATAAATTGTTCTGAATCAGTCACACGTCTTAAACCCGATTGCTGGCCGAGTCACATGGGGGGAGAGAATGCGGTAAATGTGGCGGGTTGGCGGCGTCATAGTTTAAAAAGCCTTCAATTTTTTGAGACAGAACGGTAAGCCCAATGCGGATGGGTTGACAAATTGGACTAAATCACACCCTCCATGCGTAAGGCTCGTTTTTAGTCTTGCTTAGCCGAATTGCTCGGTCGTGCATTAAATGAATTTAAGTAGTATGCCTGCCCTCCTATCAGTCACATTCGAATTAGGTATAACGCAGGTCTACTTTCGAGGACCAATAACTGCAATGTGTTTGTTACCGCTTAGGAGTCCCCGCCATTGTGTATTCGTCTGGTGGGATGGCGACAGAGCAATACCCATAGTCTCAAGCAATAACGCTAGGTTGGCGGCAGTGGAAAGCAAACCCAATTTCAAGGGACATCCATCCTTATTTCCAAGATTGAGTGATAAAGCTTAGTGGAAAGGAAGAAGCACATATTACTACGGATGTAGGAATCAGCGAAGATCCGCAACAGAGGGACTGGAAACAATGTCTACCTTGGACAATTATCCCAGCCTCAACACAGCCTACATGAAGATGCCAGACATGTGAACACGCACCACCTCTTCAACTTCTTCATTCGATGGATAGAACTTGGGTGGACATGGCTGAGCAGTTCTGAGAAGCGAAACTCCATCTCCACAGAACTAGATCCAATCCCGTCCTTTTTCACTTGACACTGCCTAGGCCAGTGTTCTTACAACCTGTGATGCATGGTGGATAGTCGGCAAATTCATTCCCATCCCCGCATCCAGATCCCACACAGGAGGAACGTCCAGACCCAGCAGATTTGCCAAGAGGGATCGTTGACGCTGCTGTCAAGTATCTCTCCAGTTGGCTCGTGGATGTCACCTCCCAACAACGACCACGTTGTGGTGGCCATCGGGAGGGGCTGGGGGAGAACCACGCCAGGGACGACGCTCAAAAGAGGGAGGAGGGTTATGTAACACAATGCATGCCTGTCAAACTCGTAGTCGCTGTGTAGCGGTCACCTCGGGTTTCCACCACCATACCTCGCCGGGTGGACTGGCCTCAGGGCCATTGCCAGTAAATCCAAATTAGTTACGATCTCTTTTTTGCTAAATGAATAACTAAACTTAATAAACAAATTGTGTCGTGTGATCCTTTCCCTCAGATAGAAAAAGAAAACTGCCCAATCGACAGTGTCAAATGACCAACAGGGTTGGCATGTCCAGTTAAATAATCAATTTGGTGATGTCACTTGCTACTCCACCAACCAATCAGGAGACGACGCTGGTGTTTGGACCTGCAACACCTGTGTCTCGGCTTGGTGACTCAGCCGGCCTGTGCCAGCTTGTGTGTGTGTGTGTGTGTGTGTGTGTGTGTGTGTGCATAGGCGCGCCAGGATTTACGTAGGCTGCGCATCTCAGGAGGCAGGATTTGATGAAATTTGAAGAGAGATAGTACTTCTCTGTTATCGGAAGAAGTGAAGAATGGACGTATCGCCAACCGTTAGAAGAGTGCATCTAAGATGGAGTTGCGGACACCAATACAAGTAGACGTATAAATTGGAGGTAGGAAATAGATGAATGTGGAGTGGATGGATGGATGGGAGGACAGATCATAGACGGACGAAAAAAGAACTCTGGATCGATGGACCGAGAGGGGATGAACAAATGAATTCAAGGTAGATGGACGTATGCTCTTGGATCGGATGGATGGGTGGATAAAGCTGTGGGGATACGATGAACGAATCCACTGTGTCAAGGAGAGATAAATGGGAAACGGTTGATCAATCGGTGAGATACAATCGCGTTTCAATGGATGAACAGGGAAAAGATGATTTAGCGGACGAGTTGACCGACGAATCGGATGGGATCACCTTCGATTGGACGAGTGTCCTTGTTATTCGCCTGGACAAGAGACTTGACAAATCAATTCCCGACTTGACATATGAATGCGTAATTGAAAAGAACAGCTGAAGGGTAGTTTAAATAGACAAGCAACGCATCAGGCCTTCAAAATCGAAGGAGAACTTATCCTACGCAGATGGATAGATGAGTGAATTAAGAATGGACGGACGAATAGAAATTATAGCTGGACTGACTATCGAACAACCAGATGGACGACTGACTGAATCGACTAAAAGCGCCGGCAAAAGAGCATTCCAATGGAGGCGAAGAAATGCTGGAAAAACGAATTGGAACCCGGATTGGCTACTTTCCAACGGAACAGAAGACCGAACGGTTGAATTCCCTTTACCGCTCAAGGTCATTCCTGAAAAGGTTCGCAAAAAGGGAGGAGCAATTTCGTCGATATTTAGGAATCGAGGAAGCGAAGGACCTACCTCAACAAAGTCACACGTACTTTGAACCCCTCCACCAAAGAGAGCGCAGATTTCATGCACAGGATGCCAATCGAAACTACCAAAAAAAGTTTTTTGCTGACGATATCACAAATTATTTTATTCACTAGAATCGTCCCACTCGCGCCTGAAAACCTGCCGTCTGAAGACCTTTGTTGGACCTAAGCCTCTTCAATCGGGCAACTCAGCACCATGACAGGCCATACAGATCCAGGAAGGGAGCCGCCATGACCTGACTGGAATCATCACCATTCCTCTTTGCAATTCATTTGTCCTGTAGATGAGCCCTCTCATCTTAGCTACGATCAATTAGAGGCCCAGACCCTCTGTCACCGCTAAATTTTATACTCCATGCAAGTATCCAACGCAGCTTTCGATGACAATGCCAGCGTTGGACTTGCCCATGACACCACAGTAGACGCCGAGCATTGGGCATCTCAAGCTCCAACCGTGACTCCTGTTTCTCCACCATGAAAGCAGCTAAGGACCCAACATTTCACTATGCCGAATTCGAGGAAGCAGAATACCTAGACCTTAAAGAGGGTAGTGAAACCTCATACCGGCAGAACTTGGCTTCTTTTCACAAGCCCTGCACGACGTGGAGGCAGAGGTTCAACAATTTCCATCATCTTGTCAGCCTTTATTCCATTCCAAAGAATCACCTCAAAGGAATGTGGAAAACTTCCCATGCCTAGATTTTGAGGTAAAGCTGCCTACTTTACAGTTTGCAGCTTTGAGACCGAGTCAAACCCCTATCATAAAACTGACAAGTCCGAATCACATACACCAAGTTCAAAAGACCCATGGCGATGGTTCCAGATGCGAGAAAAAGAAGACCCAACCTGAAGTACGGCAGAGATAGACAGACGCACCTATGTGAATCATGATGGGCCCAAAAAACAAGAGCCCCCTTCGACAGAGAGCTTAAACCACAACGATCCGTGATCCCACTCCGTCACAACCGCTGTCACTATCCCATTCCACCTGCACAATATCAGTGAATCCGTTGCGTTGGACTCTAACGCCGCCAAGAACGACTCGATCGTCAGCAATGCTAGCGGTGCTACGAATCACTCGTCATTCCATGCTACTCTCAGGAGGTTGACAATGAGCCTAGTTGGTAACAAAATCCGTTGCCTCAAACGATTCCTTCCTGTGAGCAACACTGTGTACCTAGGTATTCGGCTTAACCATTTGTACTAGCAGGCGTTTAACAGCCGCAAAGCTTCGATGACATCACCAAACTAATCCCATTATTGCTTCTAGCCTTCCGGTCCATCGAAAAAAAGTCCATGCATAACCCATAACAAGAGACAAACAATAAAGAGGAATGGAAACCGTGTGGAAGGTCATGAACGCATTAAGCATGCATAGAAAAGTTCTAACCGTCTGCATTCCGTCCGTACTCATGCCAGCCCTCCTCCACTCCAGATTAGACACACGAATCCCATGCTCAAAGCGAAGACGGCAGACTAGAGAATTCTGGCCAAGTAATCCTTGAACCACCACGAATTAGCCAGCCAAAAGTCGAGAAAGAGTTTCACGTGAAAAGTTTCCCCACAACACCGCAAGTCCAATCCAATCCCAACACACCGGATAGAGAGAGAGGGAGGGCTGTAGAGATGCGTCTAGCGACATTTTCTTCGATTCATTCATTCGTTCATTCCCCATTCATTCATTCAGTCAGCGTAAAAGGAGAGCTAGGGCAAGGAGTGGTGAAGTGGACGAGTGAGAGTGGGACAGTAGCCGCTTAGAAAAAAAGGAAAAAAAACAAAGAGGAGGAGGGAGGAGGCAGGGAAACACAGACACGCGGAGAGGACGAGAGAGAAAAAACACACCGAGAAGAGAAAGGAAGAATAACCTAGGGAGAGGGAGAGAGCGAGCGACACAGCTCAAGCGCATACTGTACACAATTTCGTTTCTTCTTTTCACGTAACTGGATGTGCGGCTAGGGGGAGCGTGTGTGTGTTGAGTTGGGATGTTATAGAATGGGCAAAAAACCGACAAAAATCGATAATCATGAGGCAGGGCGGAGCATCTTTTGTCCTCGTTTTCTTTTTGAAGCAGGGAGAATGGAGAGGGAGGAGGATGGGAACGGGGAGCAGGGCGGAAAGGGCAGGGCAGGAGGGACGCTCGCTTCAAACAAGACTGCAAGTGCGTTTGTTGAGCTTAGTGTGTGGAATCAGAACTGCCCGAATTGCCTCATCAAAGACGGCTTTCAGACCGGTTTGGGTGAGAGCGGAGCATTCCAGGTAGCGGATGGCGTTGATCTCCTTGGCAAGAGCCAGTCCCTAAGGTAAGTAAAAAAGTCGGTTAGAGTAGTGACGACGAGATCGTTCCAGAGAATCCGATCCATTTTCTACTTCATCCGTCCAACCCTGAGTCATCTCCCCCCCCCCCCCGACAACCCTTCATCCAACCATTTGAAAATCTGTCATTATTCCATTTCCCAACAAGAAGCGAGTGTTTTCAACGAATCAACCACTACTAAGTAGTGGAAATCTTCTTTCATACCTTGGACTAGAATGACTTTCCAGTTGTTACTGATTTGACAAAACATCGAGACATTTAGCGCAGACGAATGTGAAAGGGCCTACCAACGCAGCGTCTTAACAGTGCAATTGTTTGTAAACGAGTAAATTCCAGTCCGTGTTTCGTAAGCTCCTTCGCAGAGTTAGTGTGAGTTACCGAGCATGGAATAACGATATACTCCGCCTGCTATTTTGATGCACCATAAGGATGTTGGAAAGAGTAAGACAGCGTTCGATGCCAATGAAACAATACAAGAAGGCGGTACAGACAGAGCAAAAAAACTTTTTTGGAAACGGAGAGGCGTGCGAGACCAAATAATTTTAGTTTTGGAACGTTAGAATCAAGGCAGATTCCCTCCAATGAAGGGAAAAACATTTGCGATCAACAAAAGAACGATTTTGTCTTAATCCTACCTTTTGGGATCAAAACAGATGGCGAACTTCGAAGTACCTTGCGTTTCCATAAAAAGCATATTTTATAGGTTGCGTAGAAAGGTATTTTCCTAGACTATTCGCCATACACAAAGGGAATTAGACGTGGTGTTCGGGAATCCCGTTAACTATAAGCATATAGGATAAAGCCCAAAAACTCACCGTTTACGAAGCAGCAAAACGCAAGTTGTATCCATAAAAGCGGGTCGATGCCTCAAAAAATCAAACGGATGGAATTGGGAAAGGGAACCCAAGGAAACGATAAAGACAAGTCCATCTCCAATAGCAGCCAAAAAGAGGACACGCCAAGAAAAAAAAACTAATGTAGGGGCAATTACCCGATTGGAGAGTGATTTATCCATGCGCATAACGGGCTGGGAAATTGGCACCTGACGCGCTGTAAAACATGCTGATCTAAGGAGGAGCCGATACCAATGAAATCTACCAGTTTGGCAACGCCGCTCATGGAAGCCTTCCTAATAATGAGACGGTAACAAAAATAAGCATCCCGACCTAGTATCCAATGATTCCAACGGCAGTAATAAGTGGAGGTTAAGGTATTGCAGAGAATCTAGTGGGTCGGACATTTTGGCGTGGAAGTATAGGATGACTAAAGACAATTACTTCTAAAAAACCAGCATTATGAACAATAAGTCCACGGGTACCTACACCGACCACGAATGAAAACAACGATCCATGAAGCGAGAAAAAAGAACAAATGAAACTTGGGGAAGTCGAGCAGCGGTCTTAAAAATGTGGAGAAGTTCCACAACTTTACGTGCCAAAAGAAGTCGCGAGCAGAAATAGTGGCAGAAACGAATAGGAAGGCAAACGTGAATAAATTATGCCTCAACATGTAAATCCCAGTGATGACCGAGTACGGTAAAATTCCAAGTTGCCTAGGAAAAAAAACTGAGCAGCATTTAGTCAAATGGTCCATGAAGTATCGACAACAGACTATGAATGCTAAAAAGCTGCGCCGGAAGGACCGACGTTAATCCTATTTGCTGGCTAGGGAAGCAAAGATACGAAAACAAATTGCTAAGTCAGCAGTGAAAGCCTAAAGCTAAAAGGTTATTTGCGGGGGGGAAGCGAAGAGCCAAATCCATAAAAAAACAACCAAACACCCTTCATCTGCAATAATGAAAGCGGCAAATAAATGACATCAACTACTAGTACCACGATGGGTAAAATGTAGAAGAACCAGCAACTTTCGCCAAGTGTCAAATATGGCACCCCACAAGAGCCTGAACACAATGGTAATTTCACCATTCAATTTAGAAGAGGTAACTACGTCAGCTGAATATTGTATAACTAGATCCACATGTGATTAACAAGCACTAAAAAATAGCGAGTGGAGAATATGACGAAACTACGAAGGAAACCGTGCAAAAACACGAAAGCCCCACATAATAGTCACATGACAGCAAAAATCTGGTGGACTATGGTATGAAAACTTGCCCAAGATCGCGATTAATTTTAGACTTTTTACAACGAAAAAAAGGAGACATACGATTGATTGACACCAGACAACTTCATCCAGACCAGTAAAACCATTTTCATCTCGACAACAAGCGAAGTCATTCCGAAGGTTTTCGCACGTTACGAGAAGGCCGTTTTTAAACACCTAACGATCTACCCACACGGAAACTAGCACAAATAAATAAAGCACACAGGCCTGACGCGAGCCGAGTTGGATAGCCAAACAGTGAAGCGTCAAAATTAGGAACCACGAGCATAAACATACATATGAAAATACGGTAAAAAGCTACCTGGGGGTAAGTGATGGGGGCCATCTTGTGGCCTTTTAGCTTTTCCAACGTCTCCCTATCGTCACGGAGATCCAATTTAGTTCCGACAAGAATGACCGGGGTTTTGGGGCAATGATGTCTTACTTCAGGCACCCATTTGGCCCGCACGTTCTCAAATGACGCTGGACTGACCACGGAAAAGCATATCAAGAAAACGTCGGTCTGCGGATACGACAAAGGTCGCAGTCTGTCATAATCTTCCTGACCTAAAAAAAACTCAAAACAGTTTAAACTCACGTCACGGATAGCCTATCAAGGTATTTCACATGAACCAGACACGAAATCTAAGACATAATAACCCGCAAAAAACATGAGATCAGGTCACGCAGGCGAAGCACGAAATGCCGGGAAATTTTGAGGTAGGTAAGACATGTGATTCCCAAAACAATAATAACTCCATGAAAACAAACCCGCAGTATCCCAGAGAGCCAAATTAATGGGTTTCTTGTCCACCATAACATTGGCTGAATAATTGTCAAATACTGTGGGAATATATTCGCCGGGGAAAGCGTTGGACGTATAACTGATAAGTAGGCAGGTTTTACCAACCGCCCCATCTCCAACCACAACGCATTTAATCGCTTGCATTTTATCCTACTTAGAACTGTATTAGCCGAAATAGAGAGGGAGTCGATGGCAGACGTACAATAAATAAGGTCTTGATAAAAAAGGACAGATCCGAAAGCAACCCACAAAGCCCGCCGATAGCTTGTTGACCAACTAAAACGATACCAGCCATGAATACGTTATATGTAAGTTAACAAAGCACAAATGCGGTATAAAACATTTAGTAATTTTATCAAACTATCAATGTTGCCACCGTAAGTATAAGATTTGACATCTACTTAAGTTACCATTTTGGGTTTACAATCCATAACTTTGTTAAATTGGCTGTCGGCTAAAAATCAATCATTTACATGTTTTAAACACTCTCGTTTTTGCCTATAATAATTGTTAGGCTTGACTGAGTCTGTCTTCTTGTGAACATTTTTAGCGTTATATAAGTACAAGTGAATTCCTGCTTGCAATGCAAGTGTTCATAAAGGCCGCATCGCCGTTCACTTTTAGGTTGTCTCAACGGGTATCTTGCAATCTGTCGCTTCCATGCACTGCATGCCTATTCTCCACCTCTAACCTTGTACCATCGAATAAAGTATGCCGTTTGCATAAAGGCATCATACGTTTGAAAGGCTTCAGGCACTGCAAATACTCAAAGTCCCTAATAAAATCAGATTTTATTTTTCTATTAATGCCTGTCGATGCCCGCTCGGCCTCGGTGATATTCCGACCCGTCCTGGCACCATCCAATAAAGTGTGTTCCAGTGTTTTACATCCTAATTATTCCTACTTATTTATGTTATTCTCACACCTCGAAAGTAAGTAATTAGAATCATTATTAGATCGAGCCCATGGACACAAGTGTACGTTATTTATGATGAAAGCAAAGGTATAATCACTTTGTCCGCATAGCAACGCATAATTTCTTGCAGTATTTGACGGTTTCCAGTTGATTCCGACACATTTACCAGTGTTTTAACGGAATTCGTACCAGAAGTTGTGGAATATTGATGCGAAGTTAGTTAGTGTTCTATTTATACAGCATAAGTGGTAGCACGCCACAGTCAACGACTGCTTACAATCCGAAGAACTGTCTCGCCTTACGCTCTCGAGTTTTAATTTAGCCACACATTTGGCAGATTTATTTGAACTGTCTTAACCCAATTACACTTTCACGCACATTTAGCTTAAATCCACGAATGCCAGCTCAAATTGAACTTTGGAAAAATTTCTTTCTAACCAGCTACAATGACGGACGATGGGTAGCGTCGAATTGGAGACTCATGAATTATCGTCCACGGAAGACGGGCTGAACAATCATGCTTGAAGCAATTCATGCTCGGATTTGCACTACTACTTCCGCGTACTCGTCACATGCTGTCAAACAACTTTTCCAATGGAATTCCACCAACCAGTCATGCTCTTTTCCGTATACTTGAAGCCATTTCCCATCTCTCCCTTTGACTTAAAATCAAGAGAGAGACATGATTGTATGATACGCGTCTGCTGTCAATTTTAACCTGCCTTTATTTACATCTAGGCATTATTATGTATTTTTAAGGTCTTTGTAAATAATTTGCATAGTTGCTGAGGTTGCCAGTTAACTGGAGACTTCTTGCTATTGTGGAGGTTGAATGAGACCTTCAATGCATTTAAGCTTCGAGCTCATCGAGATTGATTCTCACAACTCAACTACGCGCTACTTTGATTGGCTCTTGACGCATGAAGCGATTAGAAATTACCACAACTTTGTCACGTTTATAAATAGCACAACAGATAGATGACAGGCTATTCACGCGCTCAATGGCTGAAAAAGTTGTTAAGTGTGTTGTCGTAGGAGATGGAACGGTGGGCAAAACCTGCCTTATCCTTCGCTACACCCTAGGCGATCTAAGTAGCCTCGGTGTCTATATACCAACAGTCGCAGACACCTACTCCCTCAAACTGACGGCTGGAAAGATTTCTGTTCTTTTTAATCTATGGGATACGGCTGGTAAGGTATCCAGCATCTCGCTTACATTATCATTTCTTCTGAAGGTCAACAGGACTATGAGCGGTTGAGGCAACTTTCCTATCCCCAAACTGACATCTTTCTCGTCTGCTTCGCTGTAAATAACACTAATTCCTTTCAAAATGCCCGAGATTTGTGGGTTCCTGAGGTTCGGCACTTCTGTCCAGATGCGCTGATTCTTCTGGTGGGGACTAAAATGGACAAAAGAGACGTCGATGGACAGGAGTCACGTGGAGAGCAGACGACTATCCCCCATTCTGATGTAAGTGCATTTGTGCATGGGTTAATGTTGACCCCAGCAAAGTGGATTACCGTCATCACCATCATTCATCAATTTCATGAGTGCAACACATTATGCGACAAATATTTATTTAAGCATGACAACAGTTTGATTCCTTTCATGCCCAATTTAACAGGGCCTTCACTTGGCAAGGCATTTGAAAGCTGACGGTTATGTTGAATGCTCGGCAACCACAGGTGAGGGAGTAAAGACCGTTTTCGATACAGCTATCAGGTTGGCTGTGACAACCAAGAAACCACTCAGAAGGCATGCATGCACTGTAATGTAGCCAACAAGTGGAAATTGAAAATTAAAACATTTTACCACTCACTATGTGTGTACAAATAAAAATATTTTTTATTGCTTGCAATTGTGTTATCAATCACTTTTATCGTATCTTAATTACATAAATTGAGGATTTGGAGGTGCTTATAGGAAAAACTGTTTCGCAACCGACCTTGAAGTCCAGTGGCTGCGATTTCTACAACCTGTTGTGTGCTCCTCCTATTGGCTACATTCGAGCCAATGGGGAAGCGGCATTAGTGTTTACTCTGCCTTCATTGGCAGGCGTGCCTCTCCAAGTCATAATAACGCAAATTTAACCCTTCTCACCCCCAAAACGGAATCACAACGCATTTTACAGCGATAAACCAAGGTTGTATGACTAGCAGCAAGCAATTGGTTTCACTGAGTTGGGTGCTAGTGACACGAACTTTAAGCATGACAACGAGGGTAACGCGTAAATAAACCAAATAATTAAGACGAAAATGCATATAATTTGGGTGTGAACAGACTGCACATTCATCTGCTGCCTCGCACATGCCGTGTGCACGTCAATGCTCCCAACACACCAATCACTGAAGCGGTAGTGAATGTGAACCAATGAGAGGAGTGAAGGCAGGTATGACTGCACACACGTGCGCACTTACGACCTCCTCTGTCGCATCTTTTGCTACGTGTGTACACAATTTCGCTTAAAATCGGAGCTCTTTTCTCACCATGGCGACCACAGATTCACCCGCTTCAACAGACGACTCGGAATCCAAAGAAAAATCCCCAAAGCCAAAGAAAACGCATCCTCTTCATACTACTTGGATATTTTATGGTAAGTTCCGCCCACCTGTTGATTGAGATCTAAACAGCCCAACACCTTGGTTGTGCGCAGGCTATCACAGTAGTTTTGGTCTCAGTTCCTAACGCCTTTTTTGCAAATTGCTGAGCGCATTTTTCGTTTAACTATTTTAAGTCCTTCTACGAGAAATACAATCGTCTTTGTGTAAGGGTGACCAGGTTTTACGATCATTTCAGCCAAGTGGAGTAGCGTTACATTTGCAGCCTTCGTCTACTTGTTTCTTGTCTTTACAATGAGGTTGCTATGCTGTGACGTCTGACGCTTGAATGTCCTGACGGTGACCAAAAAAATGATTAATTCTCTTCATCGTGTTTATAGAACAGTTCAAATGCTGTTTGTGTGCCTTTATTTATTTGTATTCTCCCATGCCATAAGCTGTCATGTCACGCCTTGGGTGGTGCATCAATCAGGCAGAAAAGTGGCGATTTCCCAACCTAGCGTGGCAATTGTCGTTTTTGGTACATTAGTCTAGGAGTTACTGGTTCAAGTAGACAATGACGTTGTGCAGGCCCATAAGCACTAGTGTAGGGCTCAACTTCCTCTTAACTTATTTTTGACCATGAATTCACAACGTTTGTCGATTCCCATTTAAGTAATGCAACGATTTTAGCCCAGAAAAGGTGGCATAGTAAGAATAGGGAGAGCGGATGGGGCTCCCAACTAAAAGAGGCTTTTACTTCAGTGCGCGTGAGGTTCATTTGGTCATCTGTCTTTGAGATGCGAGCATTGTTAATGCTCAAGTGTTTCTCAAGCAATCGAGTTTCGAATCAGTTCATTTTTCATCTCCTTTCATACCGTTGTCGCATTGGATTTCCGAGGAATCCAACTTTCAATGTAGTTTAGCATCTACTGCGTTTCGGATAAGCCATTTTACAGTCTTCGTTGCCAAATTTAGTTGAAAATCATCCAACTTTTGCTAACAAAGGCAATCTAGACGACTGATGAACTGGAAGGAAATTTTCTTTCCAAGTTAGAACAGGTTGGCTTTCACCGAGGGAAGAATAATGTCAAAAAATGGTAGGCTACATGAAAAGACAACTTCATTAGCCCAAAATCATGAGCTTTTCACTCCAGAGGCTGCTGTTTAGGTAAGCGGTATCCACTTTCTTCGTCACTCCAATTAAACCATACCCACACATGCATTTCAGTTAATGAATTACCTGAAGATCAGCGCGGTGATCCCAATGCAAAACATGAAGGACATCAAGTTCGGTGTCTTGGCCGATGTTCCACGGTGGAGGAGTTCTGGAAAGTGTTCAAAGAGACAGAGAAACCAAGTCAACTCCAATTCACCGAGGCTTTCTACCTCATGCGCGAACCTTGTGATCCGCAGTGGTGAGTTGTTTGTATTTCAGTACATACGGCTTACTACATAGAACCGAGTCGTCAGTCGAATGTTTTAACTACTGCCAAAATAGGAAGACAAGATTGAGCCATTAGTCGACTTCAATGCGAAGTCGCTTTCGTCTCTTTCTTCCACTACAACGACCCGTAGACCTCAGGCGTCAGCATAGCTATTGGGGGAAACAAATTATCTCTTAAACATTCTGACCGAAGAAAGTAAAGCATTAGTTGGCACACTCGTGCTCACTCGGTTCAACCATTAACCTCTGATCCATTCAACGAAAATCCGTCAAGGTGTGCTTCTACTAATCCATCCCTTCTAGATCCCTTTACCTAATCATCCTTAACGGTCCCGGATGTCATGAAATTATCCATCAACTCGTCCTGGACCCATGCATCCTTCCATCCATCGATACATTCATAGGCCTTTTAAAAAGTCCCATCGCTTCAAACAGGGAAAAACCGGAGTACTCCAATGGTGGCCGATGGCGTCTGCGCCACGGGGACGTTCGGAGTGCAGACTACCTCTGGTGCGAGTTGGCCATGAGCGCGGTAGGCGAGAAGCTCGACCAACTGGTGGACTCACACAACTCCGTTCTCGGCGTTGGAGTCTCGCCACGGCCCACCAGCGTCGTGGTGGAGATATGGACAGCTTCATTGGATTTTGACGCTGACAAGACGGCCGAGTTTGCTGAACGTTTCAACAGGCTCATTCTACCCCGTCCTGTCCCCTTCAAGAATGTATACTATGAGAGTGAGTGGATTGATTGAAATGGCTACTAGCAGACCCTTTAAAGTCCAAAGTTTATTTTAAGCAATAGTAAAACTCTATTTCTTGGATGCCTTCATCACCTGAAATAATTTTAATGTATTGATTGAAAGGCTTCGCGGAGGTACGCAAAAAAGGCGCAAAGTAAAGGTAGAGGCGCGATTGAAGCTCGTATTCCTCTGTGATGGCATCCAAGACAGCTGCTCGCTGATTTGGTTCCTCCCCTCCACCCTGCAGAGATCAATTCTGTTTCTTTCAAAGTAACAGTGACAGTCACTGACATGTATCAGAATTGTATACAGCTTAACATTCCTCATTATCGTAATTTGATTGCATTTTTAAGTCCTTTTTTTTAAAGAAAGAAATAGTAGTGCCTTGTAATTTAAAATGATTTGGTTGAATTTCTCCAATCGTTTAACTATTCAAGGGTCTCGAACTCATATAAACTAAGGGCAAATTGATTCCATGAAAAACGGATTTTGCCGAAGTCATTCATTGAAGCATTAAGCAGGAGAAAAACTTTGCTTCATGGTTCAAACATTATTTCCTTGACAAGCCTAACTAAAGTTATTGAAGAATTTAGGCAAATAGTGGCATTTCGAGAGCGTCTGATCTCAAAAGCCCAGAAAGCATTTCATCAATGCAAAGATTGACAATGCAGGTAGGTTACAACGTATGTGGGTTTTACTTTTGCGGCAACCTCATTCTACTGATTGAATTTAGTAGGCAGTATTTACTAGGATGAGTCAATGATTTGCCTCAGTACTGGTTTGAACACCCACAAATCACTCGTCCCATACTGACAGTGGAATGTCCCAAACCTGAAATTGATTGTGTGGCTAGAAAGAGGCGCGATTTTGGTGTGGATTAAGTGCTACTTGCGATACCGTCACATTCAGGTAGCGATAAAGTGCTGAGCTTTCTTGTCATTATTGATGAAAAAGAGTGCTTTATGGTCAGCTCAACGCCTCTCCCCACTCGTTAATGACAATGCTCAATTACTTCTAAAAGCAACGTTTCAGATGTTTAAAATGAGGATGCTGCAGAGAAACCTACCCTGATTTTGTCTGGTAAGATCACGCGTTTGATTGGGCAGTGATCCTTGCCTCATACGTTTCTGCTTCTTGCCCTCATGAGGCCCAATCCTCATTCAATCTCTCAACCGAACATGCTATCTTTCTACGCACTCGGTCCCTTTGGCAATTCATGCTTACACCAAATTTGCTGTGACACCTAGTCCGAACCTTTTTTTCAATTCAGCAAAGTAGGAGCTGTAAAACCCTGAGCTAGTTTTGCCACAGTAAATTTAATGTAAGCAAAAATGGTGTCGCGATCAAGTTCGTGTAATAACGGCATTTCTGACAATCTTAGACGAAATTAAAAAAGACTAAAAATTTGGTTGCGACAGAAAGAAATCAAGGGAAATAATTTGGTTGGGAAATTGGAGGAGATCTTTGCTCCCTACTTCGTTTTTTTCGTATATTTGACTATGTTTAAACTCCAAAGTTATTTTTATTGACGAGAAAAAACGTATGCTTTGGCATAAATTTACCTTTCTCACCACAGCAGTGCAGCTATTCCTCACGCATGTTTTAAAACTATGCCCAGCCTACGTGGAGCTGCCTTAACAAGAGACACAGCATTTGATTATCACGAGACTGAGTCGGAGGCCAGAGACGAGTCACCACAGCTATTAAGGCGTTGTTACTCATCCACTAATGTACACTTATGTCTAGGTTTCACTCATTACCTACAGGCCTATTCCAACGAACTAGTCATGAAATCACTCTTAGTGTGGATCACCGAAATTCGAAATGGAAATGAAGGCCTAATAAAAGCGAGGTAATTTGTCCAACAATGAAATAATCTATAACATCTCTTTCACTACTCAGTTTATGATGATAAGCCAAGGTCTAGTACGCGCCGATTAGAGAGTCATGGGGAGAAAATCAACACAGAGGTGAATAAGAGGCGAAAAATGCCTGTGGCCTACTGCAGTCTGATTCACATCACAGACACTGTGATGTAATGCATTTTGTTCTACGTGTGCATGGCATTTCATATCGTACTTCTCGATACATCACCTGTGTGGAAAACGATAAGTCGGGAATGTTGGCTGCTCTTGTGGTTAGGGCTACTGCGCGAGTGCAAATCACTGTCGACGCCTTCCACCTGAATACCAGCTCAGATCAAGTGCACTGAAAAGCAATGTGAATCCATGCCTACTTCAACTCTAGATGGCGTGCAATCCCAGGATGCGACTTGGTCGTAACAAAAGGGCCCTCTGAGTTCGCATCGTATTCTATAATAAGATGCGTCAGTTGCCATTATGCCCGATTTCTCCACCCGTGGCATGTTTTCTGCTACCTGACTCCATATCCATCTTCCAATCACTTCATTCGGATGCCTATGTTTAATTAATTTAGGCTTGGTTTTCGGGTTACTGATATTTTGTGAGTAGATCTACTGTGGTGCTAACATCTTAGTGCGCAGTTCAACCTGCGCATTACTGGCGCCACTGGCACTCATGCTCTAAGGATCATGTAGAGGTTAAACGGCGACTTCACAGTTAACATTTAATGCATCGACTGGTGACCAAATTTTTCCATTCTCCTCCTTCTTGGCACTAAACTATTCAGCTGCTTAGAGGTTGCACCGATCGCGTGGACTGCATTGCCATTCCAAAATATTACGCTTCCCAAAGAGAGTATATGTTAAACAGCGCTATCAAAACGATCAACTACCTTGCCATGTTAACAGGTTTTTATCGGAATCCATTCACTACTCACTTTTCTGTAACGTGAAGATTTACAAATCGGAGCAAAGAATGTTGTACTATTGTCACTTTAGAAAATAATTGACAGTGCTCCTTTACCACTAAGAATGGTTAATTGTTTTGGTCTTCTCGTGTGTGCATACCTTTCCAGCATTGTCTGCTACCGATTATACACGATTGACACTAAACTGTCAGCTTTTCCAAAGTGTCTTGACAATTTTAATGCACGTTCTGGTCGTACTCGAGTGTTCCCATGCTATAACAGGCAAGCGAATGATTGATGAGGACAAGGTGTTGACGGCGGAGACCTGGAAGTTCTACGTACTCAGACACTCATATGCCTGATTACCAAAGTAAGACACGTCACACTTGGCGTTGATTTAGAACTCCTTACTGCCTTACAACAACTCCATTACGACCCTGCAATCAATCCAAAACTCGTACTATAACCTGTAATGTGTGAGCACAACAGCCACGTGGCAGGATGATAATGATTTCTGCCTTGCATTATTTGTGCCAATCTCCACAGGAATGGCAAATAGGATGCAAATTTAGACATCGAAGTAGCACTCATAAAATTGCCTACCAACATGTCAAGCAAAATGTGCCTATTTATACAAATGTTTTGTTTAGCTGCTTTATTGTCTCAACAAGCCGAGAACCTCAGGACACAGAGCCCTCTTGTGTTTCGCGGATATAGTCACGCATTCACAGTCTATTCACTAAGTTTATACGAATGGAATAGGTTGTCCGATTTCAGAATGTCCACAAAAGAAATGAATAATGTTTGCTATGGCACTTGAATTAAGTCACCAAGAGGTTGCGAGTGCAAAACCAAATCACAATGCAAATGCAAGTAAAATTCGCATCTCACACCAACATTTGGTGAGACTTCATAGCTTAAACTATGCAAATGTCTTCTTTTACCTGTCTGTTTATCCATTATCCAGCCAGACCATCCCAAATGTCCACTCACTCTATTTGAACAAAGTGCAGTGAGTCAACACGCATGGGGATGGCCGACGATAGCTTACAACTGCAAATGAAAGTTCTGATGTCTTTTTATTTCCAGCCGAGTATCACCAAGTTATTCCGCACCACCAGAGTGTCAAACCTAGGTTAATGCTAACCTGAAGAGGGCCGTTTTGAAAGACTTGAGTTCCTTCAGATATTCCGAAAGGACAATTTCTAGTCTAAGTGCATGATAAAGGACGTCATGCTTAAATGTTCTAACGGTTGTGACTGACGATTATGGGCTTCTCATAACTAAAAGTCTTGTCTAGAGGCGTCAGAAATAACTTCCTGACATCCACTGGCACGAAAGTATTGTGACGGATACAACTCAATGAATATCTATGTTGTTGCAATTCTACAAGGCCACTTTGGTGCTGCCAGCAGTCTAGACACACAGATCTCCTTGTTTTCAACTTCTGGCTGACTTAGAGCTGGCGAAAATTTGAGTGGTCATTGAAGCTCACCTGAGGGCATCCGCATCTTTGAAGGCGCTCGCGCAACCAGATGAAAGGACGACTTAGTGTGAGCCAAAGCAGTCTGGATGCGGAAGCAAATCTGCACACTCGCACGTGTCGCCAGAATAATCTCACACAGGTCGTGAAGTCGGCATAAGAAGGCGTTCGAGAACTAAAAAAGTGAGAAAATAAGCGCGTGAGAACGCGAAGACAGGCAAAACTAGGCCTGTTTAACAGCAAAAAACGGCTTATTAAGTGGTTTGGCGATTTCCTCGATACTGGAGTGGATTAAGCTGTGCAGACCAGCAAACCTTTGGCAGTAATTTAAAAGAATTTAGACCCAACGCTAGAGACTCACAAGTGATTGGCGGTGTGAGTGGTAGTTAATTTGGCTTAGGCTCTATCGAAAGACTTTTAAAATTAAGGAATCTTGATTAATCCCAACAATAGTAATAAGGCACTGCGGTATACAAAAAGACACATTTTAGTGGTGGACGCGTATGTGGTTTCGAAAGAGGCAATGAAGTAGTAGCAACGAGGTAGTGCAAATGGTAGGCAGTATGGCATTTACTTAGCGGATGACAACAGTGATCGCTAAAACCTTAAATGCTACTACAATGTGAAAGTCCAAAACCTCAAAGAGAAATCGTCTGTACTGCAGTCGGTGCTTTGCAAAGGCAAATTTCACTTGACACCATAAACCACTCCTGCCGCCCTGAAGGAAATGCAGGAGGCTGTTTGATGCAAAAGATGAAATTTCTACTCGGGTCAGTAAACACGTCTTAACCCTGTTTGTTGCTTAGAAAATTTATTTAAAGCATTCTCGACTTTTCGCAGTGACTTATAACGCATTGACGAATGCATCTTGAATTCTAGCGAGTATACTGTTTTAAACAATTAGTCGAGTTTGTGGATGTTTTGCAAATTGTATGCATTTTGAGGAATTGGTTAATGAATTTGTTCGGCGCACGTGGACGTGACATTTGGTGATGGAGACAGACCATCTAGTTATGAGAATGGCCAATACGAACGAATTAATTTGCTCCTTTGATAGGGACGAAGCACATAACTTCATCTGCGTCAGTAGAGAATTTATAAGACGAAATTCTCGAAACGAAATAAAATAAAACTAGCTGAGACCGAGTAGCGCATTGAAGGACCAGATTGCGATGGGAAGTGATGAAGGCCATGAAAGAGCAAAAAACATTCGGTCCACATATAAATGACTCTTTCATTGTGGCTTTAAAAGCCTGCCATGTGGTGTACTAAGTCATATTCACTTTATAGAGAAGACAGCGCACAGTGTGCACATCAATTCTGAAACTTCGACCTCTGCTAAGAGTGTGCCAACATCACATTTGTGGCAAGTAAAGCATAAAAATGACTCCAATCATACTTGCCAGACGAGTAAGACGTCAACAGAAATGCACCCTAGACATATCTGACGACTCAGGGATACATCATGTAAAAAGGTGTTTTGGACGCTGCACTTTGTGTTATGCTGCAGAGGTATATGCTAGCTTCATCAATTACATTGCCCAACGTTGTCAACTTTTCATTAAAAGGGAGCAGAGTCCGGAGTTATAAAGCTCTTGGACATTTGGATGGCCGGTGGAACCGGCGGAGAGAATGAAGTAACGTTATGGCAAACAATTCGTAAATGCACTTGTGCCGCGAAATTCATGCCAAATTTACCTAAACGAATTTCGAGAAGTGTATTAAATGAACAAACAGTTTACCATAAGCACTTTAATGCTGTTATCAAATGTAATCAGCAAATATAAGCGCAGGTTGTACCAAAACTTCTTGCCTGCATGATATATGTGTTTAGGAAGGAAGAATCCACCGAGCTCATTGTCGATTGAAGGAGGCTTATGCAAGGTGATAGGTGAAGTCTGGGGCAGTCCTTGCCTCCTGGAAGAAGGTATGCCTATGCGCATGTGCAGTTTGAGCCTTCCAAACCAACAGAAGTAAGTTCAATGGATTCTTCCTTGATCAATGGATCATCCTCCAACTTAATTCTCCATCCTCCTTGTTTTGTTCTGATTATAGACGGGCAATCACCACCCTTCAGAACAGAAAATTTGCAGGAGAGACTCATCATTATTAAAATTTCCGTTAGTGATGAATCCTTTACAGCAGCATACTTTGCACTAGGCTGCGATTTTCCACGGCCTGCAAAGGGTATTCCAATGCCTAACTTTGAATAACGTGACGCAAACTTCGAAGTCTAAAAAATGTGCTTGTGTGTGTTTAACAGCAAATGAAGTTGATCTGGGGACCTCGTTTCCGTTCTCACGGTTCGTCAAAGGCCAGACAACCTTTAAAATCAAACTGGCTGTGATAGACAGACAGTGATAGAACGGTAAATCACACACTTTTAGTTGCTCTTTTCTAACTCCAGATAATGTGCACTTGCCTGCTTATCCCGCAAAGCAAGATGTGATTTAGTTGTGGCAGAAGGGCTTTTAATCTCGCCTCGCCTGCTATAATCGGATGCGTCTGGTGTCATCACCCCTCTCTTTACCACCAGTGGCATGTTTTCTGCTATCTCACTCATATTCACTCCCGAATTGATTAATTCCAATCCCTTCGTTTTTTTCAAACTGGAATAAGTGGGTCCACTGTGTCGCTATCATCTTGGTGCGCATTTCGGACTGCGCAATACTGATATTTGTAACACTCATGCTATGTAAAATATGCGATGGTTAAACGGCAGCTCACAACAAACCACTAGTGCATCAATTTGTGAAGAACCCTATTCTTCTCTTTCTTTACACTATTATGTACGGAGACGCAGATGTCACCTCGATCACATGAACGGTGTTGACTGACTTCCAAAGTTTTCTCCCATTGCTAAAAGGCTTAGCCATCTTGCCTTTTCACGTGCGTATTCTGCATTGTCTACTACCGCTTATGCGCAACCAACTTTAAGCTGATCACTTTCCTGGAGTACTCTGCAAACATGGATGCACAACCTTTTGGCAATTGAGTGCTTCCACATTAAGATCAATGGGTATGTGCTGCATGGGGGTCATGTGTGGATAAGAGGATGTTTGGAGGCCCTACACACTCTAGTTAGTTTTGCGCGGATATTCTCACTCTTCATTGTCAGCACGAGTCCCGCCACTTTGATGATGGTCTGGACCTCCTTGCTCTTCTGTTACAACGCCACCGTGGCCTACAATCAAGTGGGGACGCCTGCCGTAATCTAAAATGTGTACAATGCAAATTTGAGCATTCAGACAGCACATACGATTCTGCCCATTATCGCATTGGAAAAATGCATGCAGTTGCATAGCGCGCATTGGCTCGTCAAACTAACGAACATGCATGTGCGGCAACAATTGCATTGGAGTCCCAGCAATCAAGAAAAGTTTAACGCTATATCCACTTGTTTGCAGTTATAAAACGCAGTTTATTCCGGCCAATTGGTTCATAGAAATGCGCAGTGCAAGCAAGTCTTCTACAGCTGAAACATGTTGTTGGTTTTAATAACATCGGTGGAAGATTGCATAAAGTTCTCCATGGCACATTTGTTATAAGTAAGTGTAGACATTCCTATGGTTGTGGCTAACGCTTATGGTTTCCTCATTACTGAATGGATACATCTAGACGTCTGAAATGACTTCAAGACATTAGCACGAGGAATGGCGTTGTGCAAGATACAATTAATGCTTATGTGTTCGCAATGCCTAAGGCATTCACACCTCATTTTGATGCTATCAGCACTCTGAGGGCACATAATTCTTCACTTTGAAGTATCAACTAAACAAGTGCTTTTGAAAATCTGGACGACCAGTGACGTGCAGTTGAGTGCACCCACATGATTGAAGGCGCTTACACAGGCGAATGAACATGCTTGTCAGTGCAAGCCGAAGTAGTCGAAAGACCAAATCAACTCTATTCCTGAACACGTGGCACTGGAGGGATTGCAAGCAGGTCGTGAAACACACATCGGAGGGCGTCAGGGGCAAGTTAAATAGGTGAAGTCTGGCGAAATTTTCCAGGTGGGTTGCATAGCGCATTTGGTTTATTTTGTGGTTTGGACAATATGCAGACCAGCAATGGTCTTATTGGAACAAAACATCCTGAGCAATCTCGACAGGAGTATTGAAACACCTCGGACAGACGTGTTCATTTCTTTCTTCATCCCGTTGCGGCAATACACTACCCTCGGGTGGGTCACTGGCGTCATTATTAAGTAAAAGATGTGAGACTTCAGATGCAAAGTTAAATAGTGCTAAAATTAGTGCAGCGCTTACTCTCCTACTTGATCGGTTTGCCTGCTATTTGATAAATTTATGTAGTCGATTTGCGCTCTTAGTCACGTCTCCAACACCGCCTGCAGTGTTGTAAGTGATCCACAGCCAAGAAAACCATCAGAATACGTGACAACGCCCAACTTTTGACCCTACAATAACATACAAGCGATACCGCTTGGCACTTTGACGTAGAAAACTGTACGAACATAAGAGGATTGACATCCTCTATGACTAGCCATTCCCCATGTGAAAGCGTTTTTTGTGAAAATGAACGACGACGAGGAGGAGGTGGAGAGACGGCGCCTGATTTGTAACCGAAACCAATCAAGCGCATTCGATCAATTAAAATGATGCGTTATTTATGGCCTTGTTGCTGAACACGAAGGTAGAGTGGGTGCCAAACATGGACGACACTCCAAGTTTTTCCATTTGTGGTCATCATTGGTTTTCTCATTCGCAGCTCATTCATTTGCTTCACTTCGCTAGGGTTTGACACTTAGTCGTGGGAAATAGACGTCTGCGTATTCAGGGCGCACGATAACCTGTGGCTGTAAGCACGATCTAGAGACGAACTCACCCAGCGAAAACACAAAGCGACCATTTGCCAAGACCGCGAGTTTAACAACCAACGCATCGCAGTTCCGTTTTAATTGTAAATCTACTTTTTCTGAACACATGGATAGACGGATGAATGGACACATGCAAAGAAGTAGGCGACTTGGAGAGGTCACACTGATGATTCTTTGGCTGAATTGCCTTGTGTTTCTTTGCAAATGGCTGTTGAAGTGTGCATGTGATGCATGCGGAATTGTTAGTGGATTTGAACGATTTTATGGACGGATGGACGCATGGATGAATGAAGGGAAGGATGTAAGTGAATTGTGTGAGGATGCACGAATTGAGTAGATAGTGGGAGGCAAAGCTGCTATGACTTTTGCTATAAAATCATTTGGTTTAGAAATTGAGTTCTAAATCTCGCAAGCAACATGCAAGTAGAATCCGGATATCTTTGAATATGTTATACTGCATAATGGTTTCATACATTCTAGTGCACTCTATGAAGTCAGAGTAAACAGGTGGATAAAAGGTGAGCAGATGTGTGAAGTAGGGATTTACATTGTGGTTGATTGCATTGCCAAACATGTATGAAATAGGGAGGTTGACTTAGCAAGGATGTTTTGAGAGAACTCTTCGACCCCGTGGAAATGAAACAAAGATCATGGGGAAATCGTGCTACAGCAGTGGCATTTCGTAAATTCAAAATCAATGACGCCTGCACCCCACAAATACTATGGACCGCAAATAATTTTAATGGTTACAAAAAAGGCAGATTTACATTTTTCTGCCCTCATCTGTGGGTGGATGTTAATGAAGGCAAGTCCGTCAAATTCTGAGGTCACTGCTTCAATTATTCTCATATTAGTCCCATAAAATTCAGCATCCTATGCTGTCTTCTAGGAGTCCGAAGCCGCTCTTTGCAAAAGTGACTAAACAAGGATTTCGGCAATGCAGATGCAAGCTGGCTTGCCTAAACATCTGGACATCACTTAGTCGCCAACAAGTCAAGTTGTATGGACGTCCACCCCCACAATTTCTTCAGTCGCTTAAAATTGCTTGTCAGAGGAATGCTCTGCAATGCAACGCCGCTTCAGACATTGCTGTTTGACTTGCGTAGATCTGTGGGCATTAAAATGCTCAGCTTACAAGTTACCCTTTACAGGATTTTTCCTTCAATGAAGTAGTCGGCCAAAGACAAGTTGCAACAATCGGAGAAGCTTTTATGGTATTTAGTGGAACTGTGTACGCGCTTGATGCAGCAGCGCAAGGCATCTTGTATCCCGAATCCCAAATGTGGTAAAAGGAATCCACTATGTACAGTAATATTAGCTACGGCTCCACTTCTTGCAGCTTCTACGGTCCTCTTAGCTGATTGTTGCTTGGCACATCCGATTGCATCATTTCACTTGTCTATGGCGGCTTTGCTTGCATGCATCGACTTTGTGAGGAAATACGTTTAGTAGAGCAATGCAGTTGCTGACTACCTTCAAGTGTACACACGGAAACTTCCATACGAGATCGATTGGCCAGAGGTCATTTGTGTGTTTGACATAGCAGCAATTGAACGTGCGACCGCTCGCGCGACAAGAGAGTGTAGACTTGCAAAAAAGGAACGGCCTTATGTGCTCCCTACCTTTTGAGGGCCTAAAGCTTGTGGAAGGTGCTTCAAATCAAAAATCAGCCACACAATGCTCGATTTAATGCAGCGATTTCTCACAATTCATGTTGGCATCATCTCCGCTTCCTTGATGAGTATGTGGTGCATAATGGAATGCATTGAATTATGTTTCCTTTAATTTGGCCTCAAAATATACATCAGACCAGGCGCTTTTACCATGCAAAGACCTCCTCCGCCGATTAAAGGAAAAGCGGATCATTTTGTGCTACTGCACTGAGCGCTGTCTCCTCAAATGTGCAAGAGTTATGTGCAGACCTCTGCGCCCCAGATTTTCATTTTGAGGATAGCTTGACATTCAAGGCAGAGGTGGTTTCAATGGCAGGCAGATTTTCAAATCTCCTAACTCCAAATGAGCGACTGAGAATTAAGCTAGTTGCTCTATGCTAACTTGATGTAGAGTGCCAGTAAATTAGGTCCTTGCCGAATCCATTTTACTTGTTCTGGTGGTGCGAAAGGCCAAACTAGGTAGCGCTACTCTGTTGGCAATGACGCTAGCATCAACCCAATAACCTATTGCGGATACCGTTGTGATAAATTATTTCAGCGTGCCCTAGAAAGTAAGGGAAAGACCTTAGCCACGAATTTATTCCCAAGTTACACAAAGGTGCACAGGCTTCGATGAGTTTCCTGTAAAATCCTTTTTATCCAACAGGACGAGCATCCAGTAGCATAATAAGGAATAGCGTTTTGTGAGCTTTTAATTCTTCAGTATTACTGTTTTAAACATCCCTTCCTACTCCCTTAAGTCAAAAATTGGCGAATGCTTAAATTAATTAATGCTGCGCATTCGTGTTGAATTATCGAGTGGTCAGACAACACTGCAATGAAAGGATCGGCAGCGCGTGCTAAGCCACTCCGCCGGATTCTGTGGCACTGTGCCCAGACATGCTCCAAGTAGGCTGACAGCCACTTCTACCACAAAGTCAATCCACCACCAATTATGTACACGCAGCATACTAACAAGTCTGTGGCTTTTGAAAAGCGTGTTGGTCTCATTGTTTTCATTACCCTGTGGCACTAGAGTAGTTTAAATAAGAAATCATCATTGACTCTCTTCCTTCTTCCCATTCAAATTAGTAGAAATTAACGCCACATTGAATCACGATTTCAAACCATTAACAATAATAAGAGGAAATGCACAACCGCATCCATAGCGCTTGTGCCTTAAGCGTCGTTTTTGTGCATGCGACAGTACCGCAGTAGCTACAAGGGAAAGCATGAAGATGTAAACCATTAGCGATGCTACTTGAATTTGCCTTGGTTGCTATGTGGTCATTGTTGGATAGTGCCAAATTGTGGTTGTAGCAAAGGCAGACGGATGATCGCTTAGTGTCTGAAGCATTCTAGCTATTTAATAGAAATCTTGGGCTATTTTACTAAATCACACTTGTAGAATTGACTAATGTGCTCCTCTAATTAGTACGGTTTGGCCGTAGTTCCTCCCCTGCTTCATAAATCACGACCAGATGGTTAAGTGGATGCCGTCGGATATTGCGTGTTAGTAGCATGGTAGAGCAATCCTCTATTCCGCTTTGTGGGCATTACTGTTCCATGTTAAAAGTGTCTGCTTCACTCTTATCTCCTCGACCCATGCTAATCACCCAAAGAGGAGGTGGACGAGCTCTAGAAATCACAAAAATAAAGAAAGGAACTTGAGCTGTCAGCGTATGGGATTCAGCCCCAGTACGAGCCTGACCGCATAGCAGTGCGATTCTGTATTGCCAAAGGAAGTTGTTGTAAGCACTCAGCATCAACTTCTACAGCATTACTCATTCCCACTATGGCTTCCCTCCTCAGCCCTACACTCCCACCCTCTCGCCTCTTTGATTTCTTCGCATTTCCATACCGGGCTCTATATATATATTAGGATGTGCTATCTCATCACAGGCAGATGCCTTAATGCAATCGGATAATCGCAACTGTTCCATTCCACCCAACACAGTGATCTAGAGTTGTTTCATCACTGCCGATGTAAAACACTACTGCGAGTCTCTTTTTTTACAAAGATCTCCCCTGAACTAATCGTCAAAGTTTAGCATGCTGCAGCCCCAATTCCTTCGTCTTCCGCCTGTCCAGGTTTCGAACAAGGAGATATCGAACAATTACGGGGGCGTGATTAATCACAAAGGGTATAAATGTCAAGGCGCACCATTAGTTTTGTTCTGCTCCATCGGAATAGATGCTGATCAGTCCTGTATTGAGGACAGGAGAGTTTGGACTGGTCAATTCTGTCAGCACTAGAACGAAAGGACAAAAGGCCAGCAGTGTTGTCAACATCTGAGAAAGAAGTGACCATACTAGTTAGTTGATTTCGGAGTTGAAGCAGTTGTGGGTGTTTCGAGGGAAGCAAAAGATCGCTTAATCGACTGTCCTCAGGCATATTAAGAAGATAATTACCAAGAACTAACAAATTATCGCCGACTTCAGTCCCATCCAAGCTGAGTGCATTTGAATGAAGTCTGATCTCAACAACTGCTTCTACTAATTATTAATAGAGTCGGAATGTATAACATTGCTTAGATTGATGCAAGCGGATGCTACAACCAAGGACAAGCAAAAATCCGTAGCTTGTCAATGGGCTCGAGCCTGATACGACGGGTATTGTCACCACGAGGTTGAGGAGGTTTTCAAGCCTATCGCATTAGATGCTGGTAATACACGTGCCCATCTCACAAGCCTATTTAGTGATTTTACTGGATGCGTTATATTACGATTTGTCAAGCAAAAACTACCTAAATAAGCAAAACACTTTAAACACATCGCGATTGATTGGAAATATCATTTGGCGTAATTGATCTGCAAGCAGTGTGTGAAGTTGCGCTTTGCGTAAAGCACGCTTTCAAAAGCCTTTTCCAATCCTCCTATCCAGGCAGAAGTACGAGCGTACCGAATTCTCGCTAGTGATAAGTGCATTCCCGGAAATGTCTGCACCAATTTCTCTTTCTACGTAGGGTGTAATCCCTCAAATTCCGAAACCCCTAGAATTCAGTCACTTCGCACAATTTATAGATTCAACCCTAATTCCATGTGAGTAGGATGCCGATAATTTGGCAGCGCTCTTCTCATGGCTGCTGAATGTCTGTACTGTCAACAGACGCGGATGGCAGGCACTCAATCCAAATGAGTGAATTCAGCCTCTCGTCGTCCCACAAGTTGGCGCTTCCAAGCACCGACGAAAGGGTAACAGTGCAACTGAATACAGGCATCGGACAATCTCAAACTGCAGTGGCTAAACGACATCCACCAAACACGTGTTCAGCAACTATTGTTACGCTTATTTTAAGTAAACATAATGAAACGCATAAATATCGTCAGTATGTGTGCTGTTAAAAGGCTGTGGAATTCAAAATAAGTATTGGAATCAGCCGTGTTTTACTGCATTGCACGCATCCTCCTGCCGCATGATGTCCTGTCAATCTCAAGGTTGGTTCATTTGGCCAACGAAACAATGGGCGACGAACCGCACACTCCGCCGAACAACTGCCGCATGACCAATGAGGAGATGCTTAAAGAATCAAGTCATGCTGTACGTCTTGCTCCGATTTCCTTGCTTCTTCTGCAAGTAGAATACACGTTCGTTACGGTTTCCCTTTAGAGAAGGAAATCAGAGTCTACCAGGCCGAAGCGTCCATGTCCGCCACCAATCCCTCTCCCGTTCCCGGTTTCGGAGAACTTCCGTGAGGAACTACATCGATTTGTCTCCGAAGCCAAGAAAAAACAAGGCGTATCTGGTTGATCGGCGTTTCGGTTTTGATGTTTCTCCGCACTCGGCTCGTCCCCATTTCATACATTAACGGCGTTGCAATGTGTCAGACGTGGTGTTTCCTGTAATTCTGATTCCTAATAAATTGTGTTTTGTTATCCAAATACAAAGTTGACTTTTCTTCCACTTCGCCAATGCCAAGCTGCAGGCGCCCTACGCACGTCAAGGTGGCCGTCGGTTTATGGTTTTCGGTGGACCACATGCGGTAGAAAATGCCAAGTTATGCATAGCTCGGTAGGTGAATAAAAACTCAAAAACAAGTGCCCTACAAAACAGGTTTTGGTGACGTTTGCAGGTGACGTTTCACTTACTGAGGAAGGGTCAAGTGATTGCTGGCCTGACAATGCGTGCCACTTGCGTGTCAGAGAGGAAGGACTTGGACAAGTCGAATGCAAACAAACGCTGCATTGTGTTGCCAGTGTTAAGCGAAACAGACGAGTCACTTGCGTGGTGTTCGCGGAAAAGGAACGCATTCAGTTTGTTCTTCCATTGTCCTCCCATTGTTGGCAAATTAGGCGTATAACCAAGATAGAGCAAATTGGTCATGAGAACCTGGATGTTAATGCTAGTCATTGGTCCTAAACACACGCTCCTGAGGATAACTTAGAAGTGCACTCAACGCAAAGCAATCATCCACATTTTGCTTGCGGAGGGATGGCATCAAACAGCTCTTCGTATTAACCTCAACGCGACTCAATTGCTGGACTTATTCGGCCAGCTTTATAAACATCACAATTATAAAGGTGACTTGTAGAGCAAAATTACCGAATGAGTGCGTGTGACGGTAACATAAATTCTATATAGCTGTGATGCATCGGTCTTCGAAAACGCCTCACCAAATGATGCTCATGCACATTTTATCGGCCTCGAGGCCACCACCAAGCTCCAGCAGTTTTTGCTCTTCTTCACCATCAGCGCTAGCAACCACTTGCCATTTATTTGAGGGAGCAGTAGTATTCTCTCCTTTTGTTCTGGATTTGACAGAATTGATAATCCATGTTTTCGTGTCCCCAAGATAGCTTAGCATGTTCTAGAAAGGGCGATGTTAAGGCGAGGGGTGGGTCATCGCTTGTCATTCAAGGCTTTGTCGTTATCACCCCTTCTCTTACGTGACCTGGGTCCCGTTTCGAGCGTGGCTGCCTGGCCTCTGAATCGATACCCACCCTGGTCTCGTCCAATCATTGTGATGTTGGTTTGAGCCCCTGATAATCGGTGCGATTGCTAGGGCATCCACGGCAGAGGGAATGAAGCTGAGCTAATCGATGATTTCATAGTGGGGTTAAGGAGATTAGCAAGTCGGGATATCATATGACCCTCGTAACACAGCTGTTCGACAGCTATATGCCAGGAGTTGCCTCCTCGATCTCTCTACCTCCATACACAACCTGCTTGAGGCAAATGGCTCCTGTCCTGGTCTGAGGAAAACAAATCAGTGCGAGAGTATATGATTTACCTGCAACAAGGCCATTAATCATTGGCAGCACCACTTGGACTGTCAAATGCCACTGCTAAACCAAGACGAGGTTTCATATACCACCAAAACACTCAAGCCGTGAATGCTGTTTCCATGAAGGTGCTTCTAGTCACATGGTCAACTTGATCCTTTGCTCCGCCATTGGACACGAATATGCCTTGATTGATAAGGAATTGATGTGACCACAATTGCCATAACCGACCAAATCTCGCAAGTGCTTCATTCGCCTTTTTTCTTACTCGTCGATACTCACGAGTAAATGGTGATGAACCTCCAATCAGCTGCACAGTTCCGGCACCAGCGACATGAGGACGGTAAATTCTGAGCCTAAAAAGTAGGTGCAGTTATCACACACATCAGCAAAGTGGAGAATTACAGCACCTGCAGCTAGCGATCCAGTTGATTAATAGAGCTGAGAGATATACCGACTCCTGCATGTGCCCACAAGTAAAGCAGTGCATTCTCGTGCGCCACCAACATGCGACACCTCCTTGGGTGCGAAGGCGGACGGGTGACTGATCGTACCAGCAGGCGAATGAAGTTAGCACTTCAATGTCTTTGAGAATAAGGAAGCAGAAATGCCCACACAACGCTATTGGTTTTGCAACACCGTGGTGCAATTACCAAACTTTAGTGCGGAAACATAATTTTGGAGTGATGCTGCTCACTGTCACTACCACTTCCACGCGGTTCAGTTTGCCCTTTTCAAATACCCTTTCATAACCCTCACGTCGTCTCACCCAACACATCACATCCATCAAAGTATTTACTCTGCGCTAAAAAAGGAATGGAGTGAGCATTAAGACGTGGCAAATACCTCTTGAATTCATTACATTCTGGACTGAAAAACATTCATCAGCCAAATACCAGTCGCCTTCTGTTGCTGTCACTCTCCTATGCTACTAAGCTTAACTAAGTAGACGCAGTCAGGAGTGCGTTTGGGAAGCTACCTCCATTTGACGTGCCAAAAATGAAATATCTGGTGCATTTTTAATTAAATAAGGATGGGAAAATCTCATCAAATGCAGCGTCGAAGCAAGGTTACAAACAAGCTGCATTAATCCTTACTTCCAAACCTTTCATAATTGATGTCTTAACTACTACATGCCTGCTCGTAGGTCTTGCAGGGCAGGCAACCTAGTCACAAGATCGTATTTGCTGAGTGTCAAATGCCGTCTTCGCGTGTGTTGCAGCTGCCAGCATTCAGTGGTCAGCAGTTGTGGTGGGAGGACATGCGCCTGGAGAGGAGGCAGTCACAAATGCTGTTGCGATGATGCTAGGTATTCCACACAGCTTAGACAGTGCCTTTGATGTGTGTGCGCAAAATCGGATCGGAAGAGAATAGCATGCTTGCAAAGTGCAAAAACCGAGTGAGTAAGGAAATACAAGTGAAAGAAGTAAGAACTACACATACGGACTCTTATTTTTGCTGTCGTAACTAGGGCTTGAGGAAAGTGCTGGCCAAATATTTACACAGACGGACATGTAGACGGTCGGCTGGGAGTATTTAGCAGGTTGGGAAACAATGTGTGGTTGTCTGATTCCATCGCCGAAGCGAATGCTCTCAGTCATCGCAGTAGATCCGCAACCCAAGTTCTGATGCGGCTCCAGCTCATGTCAACAGAGGAAATGTCGATATAAGTTGGGCAGCTCAAGAGCTGTGAGCAAGGCAACTTGTGAGGCAAGAAGGATACGCGAAGGAGCCGACACTCGTGCTTAGCACTTAAGATTGGCATGTTCTTGCCCTGAAGTTCGTCATCATTCAAGGCTATAGATGCGTTAGCTATGGCAGAGCCTTTTGTTCCAAATCTAAACAAATGCCATTTCATCACTAAGGCCTAATTTTGCACTAACCTCCTTCGAATCTGCAAAAAAACAAATGCCCCATGCTCCTCAAAGCAGTTGTCGTTGTACGCTTTCTCGCAGTGCACATCCAATCACAAATGAGCAATCATGCGTGGATCAGTAGGCAAATGAAGGCTGGAAAATAAAGTATCCTGCAAACAGAGCTTAGCTACTTCACAGGTGATGTGTTGCTCACAAAGCAAGGGTGAATTGCATCCACGCCCATGAATGCGTGCTACTTACATTGAGGAGTGAACCAAACAGGTAAACTTGTGCAGTGTTGGCGAAACGGGAAGTCAGTCAGTCAGTTAGCAATGCATTTACCTTTGTGACGTGACGAGACTAAGGCCACATGGACTGCGCGTAGTAATCCACGGTGAGATTATTCACTAGTAGTTTTGTGGCATGAGACCTTGACAGCTGCGAAGAGGCATCGATGACGCCCTCTGTTCACCACGTGGTAATCCACAACTGTGTCTCCTGTCAATGCAGCACCATGAGTTGTGATGCGACCCAGTGTCTGTGGAGGAAGAATGAATCAATGCGTGGCCAAATGATGCACAGATGGGCAGAGAAAGACGTGTGAGATGAATAAGAAATAAGGAAGGCAGTGAGCCACTGTGTAAACGGGTATGATTGCTTCTTAGTTGTTTAGTTTGGAAGTGAGCATTTGAGCATGACATTGCTGCACTACAAAATTGCCTTGTAAAGGCTTTAATAATCAAACTATTATTCGTATTTCACGAAACTTATAAAGAAAGTGAATAAAGTTAGATTTCTACACCTCTACGTATTCAACTACAGTATCACAAGTTCTACTGCTCAGCACAAAATGTGGACACTCACTGCAGAAGCCCTGAATGCATTTGTGTGGAACGCTGAGTGATTTGGGTAGGCGCGAGCTGGACCGTCTGAATCAATCCCATTCGTCTTCGTTCCATATTCTGAGGCCAAACACGTTTCCTTGGTGTGAGACAGCCGAAAGCATTCTCAAACCTCACGTTTGCACCCAGCCCGTGCTTGTGCGCCCGATATTTCAAACTGTGCGCAAATATGAACGCATTTCTGACGCAAAGCTCTTAATTCGTTTCACCAATTATAATGCAAATTACTACCGCACTTTTCAACAAAGGGCTATAAAGCCGCATTTCTCTTCACTAGCAATCGTTAGATCCGATTAAGTCTGCTTTAACAATGTGGACGCCAATGGTTTGTAACTGACACATGGCATCGTTATTATTTTGTGCATCAATTGGAATTGGTAGAGGTAAGCTAACGCATTCATTTTTGAGCTTTGTAATGCACAATTTCGACGATGCTCATCCTCTGACAACAAGACTTCGCTTCGATGCGCTTTCAAAACTGCACAAACTTGCTCACCAGAGTTTAGAAGGAACAATGAGCAGCGCTTGCCATTCCTTCGATTCTGACAGAAACTAACTAGAAGTTTGTTTTACGCTGCATGACCCACCCACTATTCTTCCTTGCCCTTGTAATGCTCAAACATCACCAAGTCACTTGAGTTGATGATTTGTTCTGATCACCTACCGTGGGACGTGATGAAACAACGCCAGCATTCTGTCTCGCCTACTTCGGGTTGTCTCGATTGCTAACCCATCATCTTGCATTTCGTGCACAATTTGGCGATGCTCCACAACAGGGTGGTAAAGTAGTCAGTGTTGAGTCACTGCGTTAGTGGAGAGATGGTTCCGTTAGCCAACTCCAAGTTGTTTAAGGTGCTCCTTTAAGCACAGATGTCAGGAGCCAAAATCTCTGCCTACCCTGCTGCTAATCCTTCCTCCGTGTTGTTGTCTGGGCACCTAATGATTCGGCGTGGATGCGCAGCCCATGGCAAGTTTGCGTTACACCACATTTTGACTCCGAAGAGTAAGTGCAAGCTAATGTTTGATGCAGAAGTGGATGGAGACTTTAGTTTTAATGCCGCTGAAATATTTAGTCAACTTGGATGGTTGATTTCCATGTCTGAAGTGGACAGTGACTATTTTCTGCGCAGAGATAACGGAAGCTTTTTCTGATACTTGATGTGAGTTCATTGCGTACTCATCAAAACTAGTTGAAATCGGTTGTTGTCTAGAGCCTACTCCTTGTGTTTTATGACGGACTGAAGTGATTTATCACAATGCTGTCCTACGTGGGTGCCAGGGGTGGTGCTGGCTCTACTGCCAACAGAGTGGCATCAGCCTACTTTGGCTCTCCTCTCTGCACTTCACTTTGCTTATGCAAGTAAGTGGATTCGGTGAGGACCTGTACACAAAAGAGCATAAATGAAGCGAACGCAGCACAATGAGCTTGCTTCCACAGTCACTCATTTAGGGCTGGTCAATCTGAAAGCTTCCTTGTTGCCAACTCCCTGTCTACTCAATTCTGTGTGCTTGGAAGTACACTCAAACTGCATGCATGCATGTTGACTGCATGTTTAAAAGTTGATTTGCAAACCTCAAATGTGCTGAGCGAAACGATGATCCCCAGCTGACTACCCTTAAGCGTAACTCACCCGAATCCGGCACCGAATCATCCGCAAGGATGCTGAACTACAGGCTCTCCGATCTTAGGTCTATAAGGCAATTGGAGGTAATTAGACAAGAGCGATTTCCCACGTTATTAGGCTCGTATGATGCAGTATCCAAATATCACAATAAGACGCGCCAATTCAAGGCGATTAAGGACATTAAGCTACCCATCATTGTGACGTGATTTCCACAGTGTTCTGTAAATCCTTCCTTTAGATTGGAACAGGACATCATGGAGCATGGTGAAACGTACCCTCTTTTGAATATCTATCTGTGGATCTCAGACGGTATTCAGACACGAATTACAAAGGCACTGGGTTGCCACCAAACACTGTCAAAGTAGGATCCATTTTGTGCTGCTATTCGACCAGTCATTCATGTATCAAATGCTGCAAGACCTTCAATTCTATCACATGAGGCACATCTTCCACCGTGACTTGAGGCCGCAAAACGTTCTCGTCGATGCTGACAGGAATGTGGTTAAGTTGGCCGACTGTGGCCTGGCCAAATATGTGGGTTACCCACCTCGCGAGCAGACGCACGAGGTAACGTCTTCAGCCACAAATCTTGTCGTCCATCCTATCTATGGCCCATTCGTCATTTGTCGCACTGTTCCGCCTCTTCATGTTTTGAAAAGGAATATCTAACAATCATGAGTTAACGCAGACAACAGAGATGACATGCTGCAAGACACGCTGTGCATTTCATCCTACTCTTCCAGAATAAATGTCATTCAATCCTATATTCGTGATCAGGTCTTAAAAGCAGTCCAAGCATCAGAAGGCAAAGGTGGCACCACAATGACTGGACATGAGCTAAGTCTAGATGGCTACTCCAGAAAAGGAGATTCTGGTTATGAATGAGGAGAGGTAGTGACGACAGCACCTTGTGTGAGAAGCGATTACCCATCCCTTACCTTAATGCCATGTTTTCGGGACCAAGGTTAAGTCCTACTCAAGAAACGTTAGTGTGGGCAATCAATTCTGTCAACCTTAAAATAAGTAAAACAGATTACTACTGCTTTTTTGAGTTAGTAAGGAAGAAGTGACAACACTAGCTGGTTACTTTGAAAGTCGTGGAAATCTGCGAGTGCTTTGAAGGTCGTAAAGCCTTCTATTTTGGCGGAAGGTGACTTATGGAAGCATATTTGATTGCCACTTGTATCCGCATAAAGTCCAGCCTCACGGAAACCCCCCACAACCCTATTAATTTACGCTGACGCTGCATCAAATATTTAGCATAATTTATCTCACGTGATTTCTAATTCAGGTTCAGAGCCGATGGGCGAGTCTCAAATATGCTGTGAATTTGAGTAAAACTGAAGTAGGTGACGACACGCCAGCTGACTACGCTTCAACGAAGCTAATTCAAATTTAGCTCTAAGTCATTCTCAAACATGTTGAAGTTTCTTCCGAGTATACCGAGTTCTTGCCCATTGGCAAGCGTTAAAAGATGATCGTACTGTGTCGTTGGTGCCTGGGTTATCTGCCTTGCTTGTGCGTAGCTAAAGCAGAGCTCGGGAGTCTATTGCCTAATCCATTGGCCAATTCTAAAGCCTTGACGCCTGTGAACGCAACCTGCATCCTTTGCGCCATTATCCACTGCCGACTTCAAAAGGAAATCCCCCAGAATTAGAAAAAGGAGGTGGCGTTAGCGACTGCGATGCGATTTCTATCCGAGCTCTAACACTGTGATAAAACAAATGAACTTCAGTGCTCCAATTAGACAGCAGGGTCTAAAAAACTGTCAAAATGAGAAAAGTGCTTCTCCACTAGCTACCAAAGCATTGACTGAAAACACTGATCGAAGTAGGCAACAGCATGAAACGGATGGTGGAGATGCAAAGATGCAAGGACAACAGTCCAACAACTTCGATTATTCTGCACTAATACAAATGCTTAAGCCTGTAAAAGTGGCAACATTGTAGGCCTGCCCATAAAAAGTAGTACGAAGATTACTAAGCTGCTAAGACCTGTGGTGGAGCTACGCTGCGCATTGCAGGCGCACGCAACACATAGAAATTTGATTCGCAACTGAATACAAGGGCACTTGTACAGGTCCCTCCGAAAATGCTGAGCATTTGAATGCAAACGATGCATTTTAGAGAGGAATCTTTCCATCACAGGTTTTCAAAGCATGACGATTTCTGCAGATCGTTCAGTGCAAATCTGTTTAAAAACCACCAACAAATGGCGTGAGTACCAGGAATATCGTCACTACGCTATATTTTGTGCCTTCAACGAAGTGCAGTGGTCAGAATGAGAGATGGAATCGTAAGGCGGCACTGAAGGTTCTGGTTCCGAGACAGACCTTATGTCGAGCAAAATGTTTCCATGGTTTTCACAGTTTTAATTGACATTTTAAAAATTACTCTTTTAGAGAGCAAATAAATAATCGTCTTTCAAAAGAGTTAATTTAATAAATGTATTCGTTGTTTTCATTGTGAAATGGATGTGTACTAGTCCAATACAATATGCAACACATTTCTGTTGCTTTAAGTAGGTTCTTCTATTCTCGGTGGCACTTCAATCTAAAAACACGAAGTAGGCGAGCAGTTTATGAAGTGACGGCATAGTACCAGGCGGAGAAAACAAACTGAGACACAGAGAGGTAGAAAAGAGTGACGGACAAGGCCACAAACTGAGCACTGCGCTTCCAACTAGAAGACCGCGATCAGACTGGACGGCGGACGGTGAAGCAGAGACGCGGTGCTAGTGCACCGTCCACTTCGTCAAGCGATTATTGTCGCGCGTTTTGCCATCAGCGTCTTATTTTGAAAGGCATCATAAAGAAGAGGAGAACGAAGCTATCAAACCTTGGCACGAGCCCGCAGAGATGAAGTCCACTAAACGACCATCTGCCACCACAGAACCTCACTTTTTGTCGAATAGGAATGCGCGAATCAACAAGCACTTGGGTGAAGTAGCGACGTTTGTCATTTATATATATGGTTCATTCATTGTTCAGTCAGAATTCACAATCGCCTTCATCCACGTTGTCGTCTATTTCGCATTCGACGCCTCTCTTCCACGCATTATCAGTCATTGACATCCTCTCTATGTGCGTGATTCTCTCCATCCCAGTGTGCGGGCGTTCGTTTGTTCTTGCAAGAGGCTAAGAGTAGTTAAAGCTGCAAAACCGAAGACTAGTTCATGGTCTCCTGCCAGCACAGATTTTTCTTCATTGTCATCCATGGTGATAAAAATGCTTCTGCAATATTCTCGACAAATGGTTGTCTTATCACATTTCTCTCTTTGAGGTGGTAAGCACAATTACGTCGGCTTTGCAAAGTAGAGGCTCATAAAACAGTTGACACAATGAAACGGCAAAGATTTTGAAACTTGATTAAGGGTGGCAGAGCTAGACTAACACAAAATTATATGTATATATATATATATATGTATATATATATATATATATATATATATATATATATATATATATACATAGGCTTCATCATGCATTCGACCAAACTCTCTTAGGTGAAAAGTCGGCTACTCCTACAACCCTAATCAGGCCTCGAAATTACACAGAATACCTGAGAAGGAGGTAAGTGGACATTGACACAGAGTCCAGGTGGCCACGCATGAAAGATGGATGTAGGCCACGAATGAGGATGGGGCTAACGACGGTGCTGGTGGGCCACACTCCAGCGTCTGAAGGTGTGTCTACAGCAGACGATGCGATTCTGATCCTTATTTGTACACGCCAATACCAATTCAGGTCAGGTCAGTAGCCACGAATGGTATCTCAGTCAGAGAGGCAACCAAATTCCTGACAAAATAATTCACAGCAATGCGCAGCTTTTTACATCTATGTACAACGGTTCGGTGGCAAAGCTTATTTTAATTCCTTCGAACACTTTAGAATGAGAGATGTATGCATAGATTGTGAAGTAGCATAGCCACTTGATTTGTAGCTCGTGATTTAAATGCATTATTAACATGTTGATTGGTTTGACGGAGAGAAGATAAAAGACTGCCAATTGGTCGAAAATGTGCTGATGGTAGTGAGAGAGCATACATTAGAAGTCTGGACCATCAGCATAACTAAGCATCACATCTTCAATTCCCCACCCAGCCACCCATGTCCAGCTGACTTCAATTTGACAGTCAGTTTGCATTTCCCATTAGCGCACACAACTTATTTCTCCTCAGGGTTCATTCAATGCGTTTTTTTGTTAGCATAATCTTTTGCCTTCCTCTTGGGCTTAAAATAGTCTTATGCTGCTGTTTATTTTGGACAGGGCTATTTGGATGTGTGGAGAGTTCATCCATTAGCTACAAAGGAATGCAACGAGCGATGAGAGGATGCCAGAAGAACGTCTGAATTGCGAGGTACGAATTTCATCAGCAGCCGAAGTCTATTATTTGCTGACTTCATTCGCATGTGCGTTTGGACTCAAAACGCACAAATCGGTGATTGCAGAGCTGACAAAATGTGGCACTGGCATAGCAGACGCAGCAGGGTAAAGGTGGTCAAGCATGGGCCACTAGCAACCGCACTGCAAAATCGGAATCCACGTATTTAGATGTGACGAAAATGGAAGAGATGCTGATCATTTGGCTGAAATATGATTGAAAATCTTCGCCGCTGCCTTGCTGCACAGACGATTCGAGACGACAAGTGGCTGCAGCTACTTGCTAAGCTTCAGCGTCTACTGTCTGCGCTCGTTGATGGCTGAGGTAATTGGCAATTGGAGGGAAGACCACTGCTGCATTGTTACCACTTTGACACAAGAGAACGTTGATCCGATAACCAAATCATGCCTGTTGTCTGAATTTTAGAGACTTTCGTCAAATTACTTTCCAAAGTCTCTTCACATTATTTAATCCCAGCATAAGTAGGCAAGTAGGAGCGTATTCGACACCCACCTTTGACAAGTGCATTCTCTGTGTGATTGTACCAAACCCTTTGTCTACGTAGGGCGTGATCTCACGAATTCAGGCTCCAAATTAGGAGGGATCTCCCAGAAGTTAGTTAAATTTGCATAATGAATTGAAATGATCACACAAAGAACGGTGTTCTTAAATAACTCACCCAATCAATCCGGTTGAGCATTATGCCACGTTTTCTCTAAGCAGAAATTCTCCATGGCTGCACATGAATCATTTTGATCGACGAAACGTTCCGTTGCGACCACACCCAGTTAACTTGATTCAAGAACTACGCAATGCTACATGAAGTGACCTACTCAGCAGAAATTGAAAAGCTTCCAGTGCGAACACCTCGGAGTGGTCGCGAGGTGAGTCTTAGGTGCACCTCCTTCATTTAGCACTACGGGCCACTGCATTTATTTCCTCCCCGTCTTTCGCTCTTTCTGAACCCCTAGAGATAGAAGAAGACACCAATGATGAAATGCGCGATAGTAACCGGTTGACGAAGTGGACGGAACCCCAGCACCGCACCTCTGCTTCACTGACCACCGTGCGAGTTTGTCACTCAATCCGATCGCGTTTACCCCGGTTGAGAGCGCAGTGCTCAATTCATGGCCTTATCCCTCACTTTTTTACCTCTTGGTTTCCTAATTTGTGTCCCTTCCCTCTCGCTATGTCACCCATTCATGGAATGCTCGCCTACTTCGATTCTCATGGTTGAAGCGTCACGGAGAATGTGACCTACATAAAATGGTGGAAGTATGCAACATAGTACATTAAACTAATGCACATTCATTTTATGTTGAAAACCGGAAGCACACCCATCAAGCCAAAGCTCCTGAATGACAACTTTTTCTCATTATCTCTTTAACTACTTAAAATGTCCTCCAAAATGTCAAATAAATCATTTTTCTCCACTTTAAAGTATGTCTTGCAGTCAGACTTTGCAGCATTTCAAAAATCCACACGCCTCTTTTATATTCCTTTCGTTTTGCCTCCTCCATTCATTTCAAATAGACATTAAACCTTGGAGGAAAACCCTTACCCTCTAGAAAAAGGCCAAACTGCATTGAGGACATAAAAGTTTGAGTGACCGATTCTGTCAGCTGCAAAACGACGGTTAGAATATCAGCATTTTCGTAGACAAATGAGGAGGAAGTGATCATGTAGTCAGTTAAATCAAGCCTTGGAAGGAAGAGCATTCTCTAATCACACACCAATCGTTAACTTTTAGTGATACTTTGTTATGCTACTAAGCCCAACTAAGTGTCCGAAGGCGGAAGTTTGCTTACGATGCTGTTTGCTGCGGCAATGGCAAAGATGAAACAGCTGATGCAATTTGGATGGGCAGAATCTGATCAAATTTAATCCTCATATGATACTACTCGTCATTTACAAGCATCCATTGGCTAGCCGTCGTAGTGAACAAAGTGCTCCTGGAGATAAAGTAGTCACAAATGATGCTGAGATGATCCTAGATGTTTCTGTGCAGATTAGACAGTGCTTCTGGTGTGAGCACCAGATCTGACCGCAAGTGATTGGCTTACACGCAAGGTGCATTAAGTCGAGTGAACAAAGACGAATCTGCGAAGGGAATACACATACCACTCCCGAAAATAAGCAATGAAACAAACCAGTCATGTTAGGCATGCGTGTGTTTCTTTGACTTACACATGCAGCACTCGGGAATCGCACGCGGATAATTAGTTTGTGCCAGTGTTTTCTACTTTGCAAAGATGTTCCTCTAAAAGAAGGCATCTCGCATTCATTGTCAGTCGATTTTGCATTCCTACCATCTTTGCAGTGATTAGTCTTACTCTCTAGGGTTAAGTCGATGTGTAAAAGTGTTTTTAAACAGAACAATATATGAAATCGAAATTCGGATTCATAAAAGTCAAAAGTGTCTCACATCAGGCGTGTTATTAAATGCAAGCAAAAAAGGCCGGTGATGTCACCGCTCACGCTAATTATACGTCCATGCAACACAGTATTGTGTGACAGACCACATTTGATTAAGTCAACTAGACGTACCATGCTGCTTGCCCATCATTCTGTGAAGTTGACTTTCGGTGCATTCTCTCGAAACAGCGTTTCGCATTCACTTGAGGTAGGGTTTAACGCACAGTCACTGTTTGGGAATGGCTTTGGGGCCTTCAAAATAATAAAGGCGCATATGCATGCATGAAGGAAGTCAAATGGATGATGTGGCGAGCAAATGGACTCCCAAATGTACTGCGTCGTGACTAATGATTGAGGAAGATGACGGGTAAATGGTTATCCAGATAAAAGGCCAGACGGCTGATGGGGAGTGTTTAGTGACCTAAAAGACAACGTGAGTGCTGTTGATCAGTGCGTCTCGATAATACGGGCAAGAAAGGAAGCGACGCCACGAGTAGGAAATGCGAGTCTACACTTTTGGTGAGTAAGTGTACTCAATTATCTTGTCGTCAATGCAACAATCTGAAGGAATGAATGGCGCCTGTTGATGAAGGCATTTGCTACTAAAGGACTTCACGGAATAGAGGAAGCCGAGCAGGCAACAATTCATCCCTATTGCCTCTCCTTGGTGTTAACTCCCAAATGTTGCATGCTTGTCAATTTCGGCACAATTCCTTCCATCGGGAAAAATGAGAGGGCAAGCCTCGAAACATTAGGCACTTCCTAATTTAGTATTTTGAGAGCCTCTGAGCGTAGTCCTGTTTCATCGGTCCTTCCTGCTTCACCCCTCAACTGCCAACAATCGTCCAATTTTCGCCCAAACTGAAAGTGTATTTAGGTTATGCCAGTAAAGCCTCTGATGCGAGTCATTCTGCATCGCACTGATAGCATCTCACTCCCTCAGTTACCGCTTGTGATCCAACTCTAAATGCTTAAATTTAAACCAATGACACAATATCTACCACCAATCACTTCCGTCACTAACTATTCGAGTTGCTGGCGCCTTTTCAATTTAGAGTTTGAAATCCGTCTAAACTAGGGAGCTCCAAGTCCAGGACAGACGCGACGTACTTCCACGACCAGGTTTAAATCATCTTATCACCTCTCGTCTACAAGGCGTGCTTAAGTGAGATAAGCATTACATTATGAGGGCCTTTGAATTCCACAGCGTGCTACATCCCCAAGAATCTGTACTACGATTGCCAGCTTGATGTTCACCATGTAGGACAGTCTCGCATGAACGCCAAGGTGATTGGGGCACCCTCAGATGAAAGTGCTCTCGGTGAAGGTTTATTTTACAGGTTGTCACGCAGCGCATCAACTTTATTTGTGTCAGCAACCCCACAAATTTTTGATGTTGGATTGCGCACAATGCCACAGTGTAAGTAGCTAGCTCCTTACGATTTGGCTCCGGTACTGGATGTAATCGGCAAGTTCTTCAGCTTGACTAAATCACTTTGTTGGCTCTAACTAAAAATGTACATTTTAAGGCTGTAAAATTGCCTTTAATACATGCTGCAATCACCTAGCCCGATTGTGCAAGCGCGTGTCATTGATGGCAGACATCTCGATGCTAGATCTCACAGTGGAGGGTGGCGGGCAGTTTATGCCTTCATTCAATGCCAGTGCCATTAATTGAGCCGGTATTTGCACATCGTAAGCAGCAGTTTCAAAGTGTAAAATCAGGACAATAAAGGTATCACCCCCTGCATTAGGGGAAATATTGCGTTCAAAATGGCAAAAGCGTACTTATCTAAATCACAAACACGTTTTGACACTTCTGCCAAATGTTTGGCCAAAACCGCAAACTCACTGCACATGCTTGAACGAAAGTAGCCTAGGAAGTATCTGAAGGTGTCTTGATTGCGGGTGGGCGAACGGTCATTCCATCTGCATGATGACGCTTCTGAGGTTAATGGTGGACATGCTGCGTCCCAATGGATGTCTAATGATTGAGCACACGCCACCGCTTGCATGATTGCGAGACTAACCAAGTCATTAGTCACAGCCTTTTGTTCCCTTAGAGCTGAAGGAGCACGTGCAAGGAATATCCACAACCAAAATGCAAATCGCCATTTCCATTCAAACATTATGCGAAGTAGTGTTTGCAAAAAGTGATGGTGTGTGTGTGTGTGTCTTAGACCTCGCATTGTTTGCAATTGAATGCGCTTGAATGAACCAGAGAAATTGTTGGCAATGTTTAGTTGTTCACTGCATAAATGCTTTAGTCCACTCTACATCATGCTAATCCTAAAATTTCCTGGTCACTTAGAAATAGCTTAAGCAAAATATGGACTCTTGGTCAGTGACACCTCCCATGCCATTCGCATTCTTCGAAGATGCAAATTCCTCACTGTGACCACTGTAAGTAGGCCATTCTTCATCATGCAGGGCAATTTGATAATCTTATCTGCAATCACAACAGGAGTCAGGATTGCATGCGTGCCTTTCAAAGCTAAACTCCTGCGCCTGATATATTCTGTGCAAATAATAGCTTGTATTTGTGGATCGGCGAAAGCCATTACGCACCCATATTGCCTAAGAAGTCATTACAGACGCTATTGAAGATCTTTGCATTCAGAACCATTTGATTGACATGAAATTATTTTGAATCTATTCCGGTTGTTTGGTTGAGCTATGCAATTTGAATTACACTCAGTCCGGCATCCATTACCGCTGACAGACATGCAAGACTTCTCCTTTCGTCTTGGATGATACGGTGCAAGTTCTACGGTTTCATGCATTCGTCCCCGCCTCATTCAGCACAGCACGTCCACCGAAATTGATTCTAAGCATTTATTTTGGTCGAGCAACATAGGAATAACTTGCGGGACAAACTTAGTTCTCTTACCGTCCATGCGATCAGATGGGAGTAAAACAAGTGGTGCATGGCCTTCTCTCAGCTGCCACCTCCTTGCATTCCCTAATTTCGTGCATCACTTGTTTATCTGGTATTGCTTCCACACTGTCTCCTAGTTAATGGCTTTGCACTGTTCTGCAATTCAAGGGACAAATAAACGCAGTGGTTGACAAGTATCAATGGAATGGATGCGCGCCCAGTCACTTGTAAATACTTCCAATGCACTTCGGGTTCCAAATCTCGCCCCACGTAAAGACCACATGCTTGATGGTTGACCGAGGATTGAAGAAAATTGGATAAGTAGAGCATGCACTCACTCGTTGGTACTGGCGCAGCTGTTGATGGAGGTGTGCAGAATGCAGGATCCAATTCAAGTTGACTTGTCAACGCCGATTTCAATTACTGAGTCGAAGTAGAGTTTGGGGTCGATGGAGAGATGGATGATGAAAAGGAGGATGGCAGAGAAAGTTGAGGACCTTAAAAGACGTGCTTACAACACATCTAGCATACGAGCATTTGCTCGGAAAGAAGAGTAGCAATTCTGCGTCCTCAGCGAGGAATTGGGATACGATCGCTAGACCATGCTTTAGTCAGCGATCTTGAGGTATTCCGTGACAAATGCGGCATTAGCCCATCTCATCAGATTTGGCGCTCTAACTGCCTTCTTATGCCCCACCTTTGCACTTTTGCATGTTCAGCGAATAAAAATGTGCAAACCAGGAAAATCAGCCAAATACCACTTGGAAAATCGGAACATTGTGATGTAGGTACCCAAAACACCAGAACAAAATTACTCGTTCGATTTCACAGCAGCTCCTTGCACTACATTAAATAGAAAATAAGAGGCAGCTGGTCTCGTGGAAACGACGCCCGCCTGCATGGAAGACGACCTATTTCAATGTACACTCAGTGCCAGTGCGCTGTGCGCTGACTATATGTAGAGGTACACAAATGTGTCAATTTTCAAGGACGACATTACACATTCGACAAATATTGTGCATGACCACGCAGATAATCAGAATTGACTCCACAGACGGGAATGATTTTCTAGGCTTACCAATGATTCAGCGTTGGCTTTTCCAACGACAATGCCAAATTTACACGAACTCAAGATCTTGACAACTCGCAAGAGAGAAAACGACATCCTCACGTCAGCTTCACCTGTCGTGCGACAAACAATACGGCAGCCATTCCCACCACCAATAATTTCCATGGAAAAATAGAAACAACAAACGTCGCATAAGCAGAGCCGCAAACAAACTGAATGGATTTTGAGAATGCTCTAAAAACCACACAAAAAACGGAAAAAATGGGTGAATGAGATACTCGATGTTAGGGCGCATTTTCGGATTCCTAACTTCACTGCAAAATGTGGGTCCCACTCACCACAAAATTGCCTACACCAGGCTTAGCGAATTCGCATCGCAACACGAAGAACGTCCATGAAGTAATTTCTGTTTTAGACGTAGCATTAATCATAGTCAAGTTGCGTTGCGCCAGCACGTCGTTCACGGTAGTGCTAGCTTTGGCTAAGGCACAGAAGTCGCGTATTGGCTGCACGTCTGAGCTTCAATAGAGTTCCTTCCAAAATAATCCAAGTACACACCACTTGATGCGCCAGCCTAGTAAGTGGCAGTCATCTTGAATTGCTTTCTCCTTCACAGTAAAACATCTCAGCAGATAGTGCTTTGTGAGCCAAGGCAGCAGACGAAACGACCCACATAAGGCGTAGCAGTCTCCTTCAAGACGAGCCGTTTGTTGTAATTAGGAAACGGTAACACTGAGTTGTCGGCCAACAATATTGCGCTGCGGCGTTAAACACTGGCGTTTGTGGTGAGAAGCACTAGTGAAATATCGTCTGCTTGGTGTGTCCATGAACTTAAAAGTGTGCAGGTTGGGACAAATTAATGCACTTAATTCAGTACTGCAAGGGCTGCCCGCTGACGAGACACTTGCCACATCAAGTGAATATGCTTCCATGACCAGTAGAGTAGGGTTAGGTTTCCTTGTCTACTAACGCAAATTGATCGACATTCCCCACAGAGGAGAGGCTGGCGAATAATCACCTCATTGCCAAGATGCCTCTTCAAACCAGTGCGTACTCATCCAACTACATTGGAAAGCGTGCGGGTGTGCCACCACAATGATAATTCATGCTGTTCGATGGTTGCGGGACCTTACAATGTGAAACTTGCCTTACTTTCCTCTTGTTATGCTAAGATATCAGACGTGACTTGAGAATAAGTGGGATCAAGTGCATGGACACGCAACATCGATCTATTCCTACTTCAACTCCAGATGGTGTGCACTTACCTCTTCATCCTGCAACCCTAAGATGTGATTCAGTCGAGGCGGAAGGGTCCTCCAAGCTCTCATTGCCCGCCATAATCAAATGGATCAGTTGCCATTGTGTCCGTCTTCTCCACCGGTGGCATGCGTTCTCCTCGCTGGCCCACATCTCTTCTTCAATCGTCTCAAACAAATGCCCTCGTCTTATGATTTATGCTTAGTTCTTGGGTTACCTAAAACCAATAAGTAGATCCGTTGTGCTGCCGCCGTTTCAGCGCACATTTCGGCCTGAGCATCACTAATGTCGGTGGCACTCATGTTATGAGAATCATGCAATAGATACACGGCAGCCTCATGAGCAACATTTTAGTGGATCAACCGGTAATTTAACTGACTAATCGTCCTTCTTCCTTGTGCTTAAATATTTAGCGACTCAGAGGTCGCACCGATCATGTTGACTGCACTAACTATTCGAGGACTTTGACTTTTAAAGAGAGTATATGTAGAATGGTGTCATCAAAACGGTCATTCTTAGTGCTAACTTGGGGCTCCATACTGTCCTGCAACAACTCCATCACCACCTACAACCAACCGAAAATGCCTACAGTGCGTGAACACATCAGCCACGTGACAGTGTGGCATTGTGCTTTCTGTCTTGCGTTATCTGTGCTAACCTCCATAAGAATGTCACATATGATGCAAGTTTGGAGGTTGAGGCAGCACATATGAAATCACCTACCAGCTTATTAAGCAAAACCTAGATATTGATACGAATGTTTTGCCCATACAGCTGCGTCACGTTAACCAGAATGAATAGGTGGCGACAATCGCTGTGATGTGTTTAGCCAATATAAAACCCTGTAGTATGCGGTCAGCCTGCGTTTTGAAGGTATTATCACGCTTTTGTGTTTTGTTTCTTGAGTCCATACAGCTGACATAGGTTGTCTGCTCTTGGAATGTTGTCAAATGAAGTGTATGAAGGTTACAAAGACACCTGAGTTAGAACGCCGAGTTGTTGGGTGTGCACGCTTAATTTACTATGGGAATGCAAGTCAATTTTGCATCTCACATCCACATCAGTCTGAACTTCATGATTTAAGGTATGGAACTGTCACCATTTGCCTCCCTGCTTCCACATTCATCAGTCACGCTGTCCACAGCGCTCACTCACTCTATTCCAACACTGCACAAATTGCCAACACGTGTAGCATTGTGGAATAGTGTATTCCAAATGCAAATGAAAGGTCTGATGTCCTTATGTTTCCTGTGAAACACCATGAAGTCATTCCTCGCTACCTGATTATCACGGTTAAATTCATGGCAGCCGGAAGAGGACTGAGTGTAAAAGGGCAGACTACAGAAAATTCTACTTACTCCCGGCCATTCCATAAAGACAATTTCAAATTTTGTTACCATGATGATAGACTTCATTTCCAATGTTTGCTGGAGGATTCTTGGCGGCTATCAGCAACACCTCTGTGATCCACAATCATCAGGACGCCCATGGCGACTTTGAAATTCGTAGACACATTAGCTGCCTGGCAGAGCGGTAGCATATCTCCCACCCTTCCTTATCCAGACCGATTCACATTAAGAGAATCGCTTGAAGCGAATGTACTTACGCGCGAAAGCTTGAGGAATTGCAGCACGGATGAAATGATTACACAAATAGCAATGACAAGTGTTTACTCAATTGATAGGCGGCAAGAATGCGCACGGTGGCATGTCTGTGCACAACACTCGAACTCGAATAACCAAACGCTTCATGTCTCATCATTGCCATCGGCTAATGTGATGAAATCGCTCACGCAGTCAGGACTCGGGCAGCTTTACTAACACACAAATCTCAACCATGCTCTTGCCGGAAATGCCTGCGTGTGAATTTGGTGCTCACTTGTGCTCTCATGGATAAAATGCATCCATACAGGTAAGCTGCGTTGACACGTTTGCATGTTCACCTTCATTCCAAATCGGGGAACTTAGCATAAACAACTGCAAATGTTCAATCGGTTGACTGACATTTATAGGTTTCTCATAGCTAAAGCGCTGCGTCAAAGGTGTCTGAAATGACTTCACGACGTACAGTGGCACGAATTATTTCGGTGGGTGAAATTCGCACACCACTTTGGTACTGCCAGCAGTCTAGACATGCATAGTTCTTCATTTTAAAGTCCTTACTGACTTAGAGCTCTTGAATGTTTACGCGGTCATTGAGGTTAACCTGAGTGCACCCACATGACTGAAGGTGCTTGCACGACCAGATGAAAGGACTTTCAACTGTAAGCCGAAGTAGTCTGGAGACCAGAGCAATTCCGTCTACGCGCATGTTTCACCACAACAATTTTACACAAGTCGTGAGGTCTGCATAGGAAGACATTGGGGAGCTAAGAAGAATGAAGAAATAAGTGTGCAAGAAAGGGAGGATCGGTAGATCTACTGAGGCCTGCTTAACAGCGAAAACGGTTCATCAAGTGGTTTGGTGATTTCCCCATCAGGGAAATGGATGAAGATATGCAGACCAGCAAAACTTGGGCAGTAATTTAACGGATTTTAGCTCCAACTTCAGAGACTCAGAGGTGATTAGCAGTGTGATTAGTAGTTAATTTGGCTTGGGCCTAATCAGAAGTAAAAAAAATACGCAAATGGTAACATGAAAAGGCTTAGTTAAATTAGAGAGCCTCGATGACTGTCGTCAGCAATGGGAACACAATCCAGTGTGCAAATAGAAACTGGGGACGGCCAGATATGCGGTTATGAAAGAAGTGACAAACTAATAGCAGCTAGTATGGCATTTACTTGCTATCTAAGGCCTTGATTGTCATGACAACTTTGTCGGAGTCACGTCGTCAAGGCGGTCATTTCTGAGACCACAAATGGTAGCTCTGTAATGACATGGGATTAGAAGGCGGTGAAAATCCGGAACCTCAGAGAACAATATTTCGAAATACAATCTGCGCTTTGCAAAGACGAATTTTTCTTCACGGCATGGACCACTTGTGATGCCTTGAAGGAAATAGAGGAGGTTCTAAGCAACAGGTTGTAATTCCTACTGGGATCAAATTAATCATCGTTTTCTTGGTCAGTAAACACGTCTTAGCTCTATTTGCTAAGCATAGATGAGCACTCCTTGAATGTTTGCAAGTATACTGATTTAAGCAATTTTCAGCTTTTGTGGATGTTTTGCAAGTTATGTGCACTATCAGGAGCAGGTTGATTTATTTGTTTTGCTCTTACGGGTCCCACTTGCGCGATTGTCAAGGTAGCCATGACAACGTGGCACAAATGGATGTGGGATTTATCGCTGAAGCATTAGTTGAATTAACGAATTAACAATTTGATAAAAGTTCACTCGAGGATTTAACATGCTTATTTGATTAGGATGAAGTGCGTGACTTCATCTGCGAACACAGCCTTCAAATGCATGCACGGCTGAAGTGGTTGCGTCATTGAAACAAACAAATTACTAGAGCAACCAATGGAAGTAAAACTATTCGAGGCAGAGTAGCGCAGTGAAGGACGAAACTGTGGTGTGAAGCATTACAGGCCATGGAGGAACACTTAGTCACAAGTAATTCGATTCTTTTGTGTGTGTCATCTTTATCAGTGCTGCTACGAATTGTGCCTCAAGGTGTGCTCAGTAGAGGCAACACAGGCTATGGGCATCGATTGTGAAATTTTGACCTCTGCTTAGACGACAACAATATCACATTTTTACCAATTGAAGCGTGGGTGAAGGTCCAATCAAATCTGCCAGATGAGTGAGAGATTTGCATATAAGTACAACAGCCATATCGTAAGGGTGGGGGATAGGTGATGCTGGTGGTGATTGCTTTCCTCTTCTGTGTAGCGTGCTGCAAGGGTATGTGTTAGGTTCATCACTTGCATTTCCCAACCACTTATTGTCTTAAGATGTTCTCCTTTCACTGTCCTCATGTCTTGTTAATGCATCAATGGTAAGTGAATACCAACGATGCCTACCTTCCATTAAAGGGGAACAGAGTCCAGAGCTATGGGGCTCTCGGGTAGTTGGATGGCCGGCGGGACCGTCGTTAGGAATGAAGTACTATTATGGCAAACGATTCGTAAGTACACACTGCCATGAATTCAAGTTAAATTTATTTAAATGAGTTGCGAGAAGTGCTTCTCCAACTAGCAAACAGTTTATCGTGAAGTGCTTTTATGCTATTATCAAGTGTACATAGCAAGTGGAGGCGTAGATTGTACCGAAGATTCTTGTTTAAATAATAAATGTGTTTAGGGAGCAGAAATACTAAGTAAGGGGTTAATGAAGCCATTGACGATTGAGGAGGGTGTATGCAAGGTGTATGACGAAGTTTGGGGCAGCCCATGCCGTCTGGATACAGGTACGTGCATCTCATTCCCTTACGTGTATTTTGAACTTTCTACATTGACATAGATTAATAAAATAGAGTCTTCTTTTATGAGTGAGTCGTATGCCAAACTTGGTTCTCTCTCCTCCTTGTTTTTTGCTTCTCCAACCCTAGACAAAGCAACCATCACCGTAAAGAACGTGAATTTGCAAGAGAGACTCATCATTCTAAAGGACCCGATGAGTGACGAGCCCTTTACAGCAACATACTTCGTACGATGCTGCAACTTTCATCGCCCTACTAAAGGTATTCAAACACCTTGTTTTGAATGATTTGACACAAATTCCGAGGTCTGAAAATGCGCTTGTGTGTGTTTAACAGCAGATGAAGTTGATCTGGGAACCTCGTTTCCGTTCTCACGGTTCGTCAAAGGCCAGACGTTCTTTAACATCAGGTTTGCTGTTCGAGGAGCAGACAGCGATGGAATAGTAAGTCAAACACTGCTACTTGCTCTTGTACCTTTCGTTGCTTTGGGTACTTTTCATAATATTTTGTAATTTGGCCGGCACAATCTTAGTTGTTTGTGATGTATTCAAGTGCCACACGTATTTCCAACTAGACTTACCTTCAGTCGAATGGACGGCAGCTCTGCCTGTGGAGAGGAGTCACACTCATACAAGCCAGAAACACCGTCTGTAGTGAGTTCAAAACAATTTTCTTTGCAAAGCATCTTGTGCACTTCTGGGTTTCATTAAGACGCGTTTCTTGCGAATCAAAGACTGCATGGAGGGCATCAACCCCACTCTACCAATGCTTGCAGTCGGCTTTCCACTCGCTTTGGGAACCACATTCCGCTAACCACGATTTGATGTGCATTTGCTAAGTCAGTGGTGACATTCAATTTTGCAGCTAACATGGAGAAAAATACGACCTCGGATATGCGGGAATTCCTTGGAACATTTCCTACAAACTCTGCTATGGAGTATGAGAACTTGATTTGGGGCACTGAAACCTCGTATTTGGTGGTGTCTGTGGATCACACGCAAAATGGTGAGTGGAACTATTCTAATGCCAAATCGTCCCTCCATTTTGATCAATGTATGGTGAAGACCAATCAACATGTCTTGTCGAGATGTAAGTGCGAAGTGCAGCTAGAGCAAGTAGAAAAGCTTTGATGCCATGCAATTAGTAAGACGCATAACTTTGACTCTAGGAACGTCACCGGAAGTGGAGGACTGCGATGGTGAGTCTTAGTGCGGCACAGCCTATCCAAAACATTC
>JADWOT020000002.1:23271902-23362557 GCA_036345935.2 Taenia hydatigena
AACTTCTAGTTAGTTTCTGTCAGAATCGAAGGAATAGCAAGCGCTGCTCATTGTTCCTTCTAAACTCTGGTGAGCAAGTTTGTGCAGTTTTGAAAGCGCATCGAAGCGAAGTCTTGTTGTCAGAGGATGAGCATCGTCGAAATTGTGCATTACAAAGCTCAAAAATGAATGCGTTAGTTTACCTCTACCAATTCCAATTGATGCACAAAATAATAACGATGCCATGTGTCAGTTACAAATCATTGGCGTCCACATTGTTAAAGCAGACTTAATCGGATCTAACGATTGCTAGTGAAGCGAAATGCGGCTTTATAGCCCTTTGTTGAAAAAGTGCGGTAGTAATTTGCATTATAATTGGTGAAACGAATTGAGAGCTTTGCGTCAGAAATGCATTCATATTTGCGCACAGTTTGAAATATCGGGCGCGCAAGCACGGGCTGGGTGCAAACGTGAGGTTGGAGAATGCTTTCGGCTGTCTCACACCAAGGAAACGTGTTTGGCCTCAGAATATGGAACGAAGACGAATGGAAGGGATTGAGACAGTCCAGCTCGCGCCTACCCAAATCACTCAGCGTTCCACACAAATGCATTCAGGGCTTCTGCAGTGAGTGTCCACATTTTGTGCTGAGCAGTAGAACTTGTGATACTGTAGTTGAATACGTAGAGGTGTAGAAATCTAACTTTATTCACTTTCTTTATAAGTTTCGTGAAATACGAATAATAGTTTGATTATTAAAGCCTTTACAAGGCAATTTTGTAGTGCAGCAATGTCATGCTCAAATGCTCACTTCCAAACTAAACAACTAAGAAGCAATCATACCCGTTTACACAGTGGCTCACTGCCTTCCTTATTTCTTATTCATCTCACACGTCTTTCTCTGCCCATCTGTGCATCATTTGGCCACGCATTGATTCATTCTTCCTCCACAGACACTGGGTCGCATCACAACTCATGGTGCTGGATTGACAGGAGACACAGTTGTGGATTACCACGTGGTGAACAGAGGGCGTCATCGATGCCTCTTCGCAGCTGTCAAGGTCTCATGCCACAAAACTACTAGTGAATAATCTCACCGTGGATTACTACGCGCAGTCCATGTGGCCTTAGTCTCGTCACGTCACAAAGGTAAATGCATTGCTAACTGACTGACTGACTTCCCGTTTCGCCAACACTGCACAAGTTTACCTGTTTGGTTCACTCCTCAATGTAAGTAGCACGCATTCATGGGCGTGGATGCAATTCACCCTTGCTTTGTGAGCAACACATCACCTGTGAAGTAGCTAAGCTCTGTTTGCAGGACACTTTATTTTCCAGCCTTCATTTGCCTACTGATCCACGCATGATTGCTCATTTGTGATTGGATGTGCACTGCGAGAAAGCGTACAACGACAACTGCTTTGAGGAGCATGGGGCATTTGTTTTTTTGCAGATTCGAAGGAGGTTAGTGCAAAATTAGGCCTTAGTGATGAAATGGCATTAGTTTAGATTTGGAACAAAAGGCTCTGCCATAGCTAACGCATCTATAGCCTTGAATGATGACGAACTTCAGGGTAAGAACATGCCAATCTTAAGTGTTAAGCACGAGTGTCGCTTCCTTTGCGTATCTTTCTAGCCTCACAAGTTGCCTTGCTCACAGCTCTTGAGCTGCCCAACTTATATCGACATTTCCTCTGTTGACATGAGCTGGAGCCGCATCAGAACTTGGGTTGCGGATCTACTGCGATGACTGAGAGCATTCGCTTCGGCGATGGAATCAGACAACCACACATTGTTTCCCAACCTGCTAAATACTCCCAGCCGACCGTCTACATGTCCGTCTGTGTAAATATTTGGCCAGCACTTTCCTCAAGCCCTAGTTACGACAGCAAAAATAAGAGTCCGTATGTGTAGTTCTTACTTCTTTCACTTGTATTTCCTTACTCACTCGGTTTTTGCACTTTGCAAGCATGCTATTCTCTTCCGATCCGATTTTGCGCACACACATCAAAGGCACTGTCTAAGCTGTGTGGAATACCTAGCATCATCGCAACAGCATTTGTGACTGCCTCCTCTCCAGGCGCATGTCCTCCCACCACAACTGCTGACCACTGAATGCTGGCAGCTGCAACACACGCGAAGACGGCATTTGACACTCAGCAAATACGATCTTGTGACTAGGTTGCCTGCCCTGCAAGACCTACGAGCAGGCATGTAGTAGTTAAGACATCAATTATGAAAGGTTTGGAAGTAAGGATTAATGCAGCTTGTTTGTAACCTTGCTTCGACGCTGCATTTGATGAGATTTTCCCATCCCTATCTTGTCAAAAATGCACCAGATATTTCATTTTTGACACGACAAATGGAGGTAGCTTCCCAAACGCACTCCTGACTACGTCTACTTAGCTAAGCTTAGTAGCATAGGAGAGTGACAGCAACAGAAGGCGACTAGTATTTGGCTGATGAATGTTTTTCAGTCCAGAATGTAATGAATTCAAGAGGTATTTGCCACGTCTTAATGCTCACTCCATTCCTTTTTTTAGCGCAGAGTAAATACTTTGATGGATGTGATGTGTTGGGTGAGACGACGTGAGGGTTATGAAAGGGTATTTGAAAAGGGCAAACTGATCCGCGTGGAAGTGGTAGTGACAGTGAGCAGCACCACTCCAAACTTGTATTTCCGCACTACAGTTTGGTGATTGCACCACGGTGTTGCAAAACCAATAGCGTTGTGTGGGCATTTCTGCTTCCTTATTCTCAAAGACATTGAAGTGCTAACTTCATTCGCCTGCTGGTACGATCAGTCACCCGTCCGCCTTCGCACCCAAGGAGGTGTCGCATGTTGGTGGCGCACAAGAATGCACTGCTTTATTTGTGGGCACATGCAGGAGTCGGTATATCTCTCAGCTCTATTAATCAACTGGATCGCTAGCTGCAGGTGCTGTAATTCTCCACTTTGCTGATGTGTGCAATAACTGCACCTACTTTTTAGGCTCAGAATTTACCGTCCTCATGTCGCTGGTGCCAGAACTGTGCAGCTGATTGGAGGTTCATCACCATTTACTCGTGAGTATCGACGAGTAAGAAAAAAGGCGAATGAAGCACTTGCGAGATTTGGTCGGTTATGGCAATTGTGGTCACATCAATTCCTTATCAATCAAGGCATATTCGTGTCCAATGGCGGAGCAAAGGATCAAGTTGACCATGTGACTAGAAGCACCTTCATGGAAACAGCATTTACGGCTTGAGTGTTTTGGTGGTGTATGAAACCTCGTCTCGATTTAGCAGAGGTGTATGGCAGTCCAAGTGGTGCTGCCAATGATTAATGGCCTTGTTGCAGGTAAATCATATACTCTCGCACTGATTTGTTTTCCTCAGACCAGGACAGGAGCCATTTGCCTCAAGCAGGTTGTGTATGGAGGTAGAGAGATCGAGGAGGCAACTCCTGGCATATAGCTGTCGAACAGCTGTGTTACGAGGGTCATATGATATCCCGACTTGCTAATCTCCTTAACCCCACTATGAAATCATCGATTAGCTCAGCTTCATTCCCTCTGCCGTGGATCCCCTAGCAATCGCACCGATTATCAGGGGCTCAAACCAACATCACAATGATTGGACGAGACCAGGGTGGGTATCGACGCAGAGGCCAGGCAGCCACGCTCGAAACGGGACCCAGGTCACGTAAGAGAAGGGGTGGTAACGACAAAGCCTTGAATGACAAGCGATGACCCACCCCTCGCCTTAACATCGTCCTTTCTAGAACATGTTAAGCTATCTTGGGGACACGAAAACATGGATTATCAATTCTGTCAAATCCAGAACAAAAGGAGAGAATACTACTGCTCCCTCAAATAAATGGCAAGTGGTTGCTAGCGCTGATGGTGAAGAAGAGCAAAAACTGCTGGAGCTTGGTGGTGGCCTCGAGGCCGATAAAATGTGCATGAGCATCATTTGGTGAGGCGTTTTCGAGGACCGATGCATCACAGCTATATAGAATTTATGTTACCGTCACACGCACTCATTCGGTAATTTTGCTCTACAAGTCACCTTTATAATTGTGATGTTTATAAAGCTGGCCGAATAAGTCCAGCAATTGAGTCGCGTTGAGGTTAATACGAAGAGCTGTTTGATGCCATCCCTCCGCAAGCAAAATGTGGATGATTGCTTTGCGTTGAGTGCACTTCTAAGTTATCCTCAGGAGCGTGTGTTTAGGACCAATGACTAGCATTAACATCCAGGTTCTCATGACCAATTTGCTCTATCTTGGTTATACGCCTAATTTGCCAACAATGGGAGGACAATAGAAGAACAAACTGAATGCGTTCCTGTTCCGCGAACACCACGCAAGTGACTCGTCTGTTTCGCTTAACACTGGCAACACAATGCAGCGTTTGTTTGCATTCGACTTGCCCAAGTCCTTCCTCTCTGACACGCAAGTGGCACGCATTGTCAGGCCAGCAATCACTTGACCCTTCCTCAGTAAGTGAAACGTCACCTGCAAAAGTCACCAAAACCTGTTTTGTAGGGCACTTGTTTTTGAGTTTTTATTCACCTACCGAGCTATGCATAACTTTGCATTCTCTACCGCATGTGGTCCACCGAAAACCATAAACCGACGGCCACCTTGACGTGCGTAGGGCGCCTGCAGCTTGGCATTGGCGAAGTGGAAGAAAAGTCAACTTTGTATTTGGATAACAAAACACAATTTATTAGGAATCAGAATTACAGGAAACACCACGTCTGACACATTGCAACGCCGTTAATGTATGAAATGGGGACGAGCCGAGTGCGGAGAAACATCAAAACCGAAACGCCGATCAACCAGATACGCCTTGTTTTTTCTTGGCTTCGGAGACAAATCGATGTAGTTCCTCACGGAAGTTCTCCGAAACCGGGAACGGGAGAGGGATTGGTGGCGGACATGGACGCTTCGGCCTGGTAGACTCTGATTTCCTTCTCTAAAGGGAAACCATAACAAACGTGTACTCTATTTGCAGAAGAAGCAAGGAAATCGGAGCAAGACGTACAGCATGACTTGTTTCTTTAAGTATCTCCTCATTGGTCATGCGCCGGATGTTCGGCGGGGTGTGTGGTTCGTCGCCCATTGTTTCGTTGGCCAAATGAACCAGCCTTGAGATTGACAGGACATCATGCGGCAGGAGGATGCGTGTAATGCAGTAAAACACGGCTGATTCCAAAACTTATTTTGAATTACACAGCTTTTTAACAGCACATATACTGACGGTATTTATGCATTTAATTATTTTCACTTAAAATACGCACAACAATAGTAGCTGAACACGTGCTTGGTGGATGTCGTTTAGCCACTGCAGTTTGAGATTATCCGATGCCTGTATTTAGTTACACTGTTACCCTTTCGCCGCTGCTTGGAAGCGCCAACTTGTGGGATGACGAGAGGCTGAATTTACTCATTTGGATTGAGTGCCTACCATCCGCGTCTATTGACAGTACAGATATTCAGCAGCCACGAGAAGAGCGCTGCCTAATTATCAGCATCCTGCTCACATGGAATTGGGGTCGAATCTATAAGTTGTGCCAAGTGATCGAATTCTAGGGGCTTCACTTCAATTATGAAACGGAACTTGAGGGATTACACCCTGCGTAGAATTGAGAACTGGTGCAAACACTACCGAGAATGCACTTGCCACTAATGAGAATTCGGTGCGCCTGTACTTTTGCTTAGATAGGAAAATGAGAAGAGGCATTGGGATGTTTACTTTATGCAAAACGGAATTCCTCAAGCCTCTCGAAGAAGAAATCGCTCCAAATGATATTTCGATTCATTTGTAATGTGCTCTAAGTGTTCCATTTGTGTAGACAGTTTTATGGGTTGGGAGGCAGTGACCCATCCACCAAGGTCATCAAGTGGATTTTTGACAGAGGTGCATAAATTCGAGGCATTATTAATGCGTTAGACCTGAAAATCCCCCGAACCTCGTGATGATCGTACCCATCGTATTAGGCTCGAGTTCTCTACCGAGCTCCGGCGCTTACGAAATTTGTTTACCATTGGTAGTAGCATCTACCATCGACTAAATAAGGAAAGAGGCGCATGAGTCCAATGCAGTGCTGTGCATTGCGACGCTATTTGCAGTTGGTAGAAGCAGTAGTTGAGACCAAACTTCATTCAAATGCACTCAGCTTGGATGGGATTGAAGTTGGCAATAATTTGTTAGTTTTTCGTAATTATCTTTTTAATATGCCTGACGGCAGTCGATTGAGCGATCTTTTGCTTCCATCGCAACACTCATAACTGCTTCAGTTCTCAAATCAGCTAAGTGATTTGGTCACTCCTTCCTCAGATGTTGACAACAGTGTTGGTATTCTGTCCTTTTGTTCTGGTGCTGACAGAATTGACCAGCCCAAACTCTCGTGTCCTCAATACAGTTCGCTTTGTTCCAGAAAACGCGGTATTCAGGCCAGGGATAGGGCATCACCTCTCGTATAAGTCCCTGTCGTTAACACCCCGCCTCATCCGTGATCTGAGTCCCTTTCTTAGGCGTGGCCACACGGAGTCTGTGTGATTGTCCGCCCAGCTCTTTCTGTCTCATCGTTGCATTGTTGTCGTGACTCCCTAGTATTCTGCGTGTTTTTCAATATCTGATTAGGGATGCAGGACTGATCAGCATCTATTCCGATGGAGCACCGCAAAACTTATGTTGCGCCATGGCATTTATACGCTTTGTGATTAATCACGCTCCCACAATTGTTTGATATCTCCTTGCCCAAAACCTGGACAGGCGAAAGAGGAAGGAATCGAGGCTGCATCATGCCAAAGTTTGGCGACCAGTTCAGGGAAGATTTTTGCGATTAAAGGAATTCGCAGTAGTGTTTTACATCCATATTGATGAAACAACTCTCGATCAGAGTGTTGGGTGGAATGGAACAGTTGTGATTATCCACTTGCATTGAGGCATCTGCCTGTGATGAGATAGCACGCCCTCATATACATAGAGCCCGGTCTGGAAATGCAAAGCAATCAAAGAGGCGAGAGGGTAGGAGTGTAGGACTGAAAAGGAAAGCCATAGTGGGAATGAGTAATGCTGTAGAAGTTGATGCTGAGTGCCTACAACAGCTTCCTTTGGCAATGCAGAATCGCACTCCTATGCGGTCAGGCTCGTACTGGGGCCACCCCATATATTTTCGTGATTCCTACATCTCTTCTGCCTTTTCTATAGACGATCAGCAAACGTCGACTTCGTCGATTGGAAGGGATGGAGCAAATGAGGTAGGATAAGGAGAAAAAGCAGAGCAGATGTCTTAGACCTGGTGCAGTAATTAATTCAAGGCAGAATACAGGACTGCTCGAGAAGAGTGGTGCACTGGATGCTGGCTATGATGCTCCAGACTTCTTACAACTCCCCTTATGAATGTGGGTGTACGGGATGTTACATCTTCCTTAATTTCATTGCTAGCGTCAGGTAGAAGTCTTTATTATTTTACAGTTGTTAATGTGTCCCCAAAGATTGTTGTCGTTTAGCGCCTTTGAAATACATCTGCATGGACTCATTATGCCACAATTTGTACGTCGAACAAACATCCATCCTCACAGATTTGTCATCAATCTCTCGACAATTCGTCGCAATCATCTGAATACGCAGCAGTGATTGTGCGTGCACAGTTAGCACAATGCAAGGAATCTTGCCTTTTAACCTCCGTACGCTAGATATTCTGCACTCAAATCATGCCATGAACCGATTTGTCAGGCAGTTATACAATTGTCCAATCCATCCATCCCAAGCTCATACCTGAGACGGCGGCTTGCCTCTCCTCCATTCTGACATTACCTAGTCATGACATCCGCACTGTTTGCTTATTCGATCTGAGTGCAGCACACTGAGCCATCACTCATGGTGATAAGCCGCGTTGACGTCCAACTGCGAGTGAATGCTGCGCCATCCACCACTTTACTTCCGGTTACAATTTATAGAAGTCAATCACCACTGCGGAATTATCGACCACAAAATTCGTGGTAGCTCGATTAGACTTATACTTGTAACAGTACTGAGCACCTTTACAACTGCCGGCACACTGCCTAGCAAACTTATCTAGTTCCAAGAGTCAATCCGATTGTTGCATGCGTGAATTAATTGTATGAATAGTGTGAAATCCATGCACAATAAATAGACGCGGAGAACAATAAAAACGAGGCGAATAAGCACAGACTACACCAGCATGATTATCAAAGTGCCTGGTGTGCATTAACGTTTGCTCCGATGTGCCCTCATCGCAACTGTTGGTGGATAAAATGAAATTATTGTTGCGGCTGGGAGTAGAAGACCTCTAAGCTGACAGTCACACATACCGTGTTTTTTGTCGGAGTCGCATGAGTGTGAATCCGGTGATTACAGCATGTTCTTCAATGTTCAACGCATTCGTTTTTGAGAGGAAGCCACGTAAGCACGTTCAGATGTTCTTTCCCATCCGCAAGGTAGGGTTGTTAACATAAGCGAGTGTCCATGTTCTCAGGATTGTGGCCTATGCTTACGGGCTTCTCACAACTAATATCATTGTCCATGGACATTTGAGTTGCCTTCGTGATGCTTATTAGCACGAGTAATCAGCGACAGACGGAATTCAATGAATGTTTAAGTGATCACCACATCCTGCGACTAACCTGTAATATGCGGGCACAGTTAGCAGTCTAGACATGCATATCATTTCAATCTGGGGATTGGACCGACCTGGAGCTTCAGTGAATGTATATGGTAACTTAACTTCATCTGAACTCACGCGCATGATTGTGGAGTTTTACCTAGTTACAGGCAACTGCGTTTTAGCGTATGGCAAAGTAGTTTGAAGGGCAAATTAATTCTACCCACGAAAATGCAACACAGGAGCAGCTTCAAACGGGTCGTAGAGTCTACATCTGAAAGATATTAGAAGGCTAATAGTATGGAGGCAGTTGTGTGAAATAACGGGAAGATTAGTGATTTTGAAATACACTAACGGTGAGTGGTTTTGATGGCAGTTTATTTCACTTGGACTGAAGAAGCAGTCGCACGGCATGACGCGTTTGGCCATCATGATGATCGCGACAGGAATGTTGTAGCACTCCATTATGCGTTCATGATCTCTAAGTGGGGCATATGCTGGTGATAGCAGTTGATGGAGATACTAGAAGAACTGATGAATTCTCAGTGGATGGCAAAGTTGATCACTTAAACACAAAATATCACGATAGTGTTGCAAACATTACGCTGTCAAATCAGGTTACGCCTGAGGCCATAAATGGAAGCCGGCGTGTAATGCGAATGAACTGAGCTTGAAGGCCCAAACCACCGGCATAAACCATTTTCATATTGTCACTGCTTTACGAAGTTAGGGTTTACTTGGCTGTATAAATTACTTGAGACTTCTTAGGGCGTTTATCCAAGGTTCTATGCTACGGGGCGAAATTCATATTTGAGTCAAAATGCTCATGGTGTCATTGTTTGCTGAGCTCATGCTACAGCTCTATTTGCTGCAAAATCAATGAGTTTAAGTAATCCTCGGGATTTTTCCCCCACGTTTCAACTCAATTTGCATTAGCAGCGGGTCTGCAATTCCCTCTCTACTCTAACACGTCGTCTGTAAAGACAGCTCTACTAGGACACTCGTCTAGAGTTTGCTGTAAAGTGAGCTTGGAAGAGTGTAGTCCCGCGTAATAGAGCGTAAGTTATGCTATTTTGGCTACACGGAATTCAGATTTTAGGTCAGGAACAGTAAAGAAATTCGTCTAGTTCGACCATAGAGATAAAATTAGTCATTTTCGCTCATCTAGCTGAAGCACAGTGGCAAATTACTGACTAACTGGATAAACAGCGTCAAAGCAAGGCAAGGAAAGCTTAAAGAACACCCAGTGTGGCGGTCGTCTTCTGCATTATCATCGGCCTTAAACGTTTGCTTAGTAGGGCTGCAGCTATGCACAAACTCGGTCATCACCATCCCTTCAGACTGGAAAACTATGACAGCGCCGACTTGGCAGGTCATTTGTTTGCCTGATTAAGCGGATCATCACCAGTGCAGTTAGTGAACAGTCAGAGGCCTCTGGACTGCTGCAGCGTTGAGTATTTTGCCGTGTCAAACTGTCGCCCCAACGAGGTAGGTCGTGAGAGACAGAAGCAATGCGCTTAGCCTTGACTTTTTCGACAGGATAGTGACGCACGACCTACTAATCAGGTTCATCTGCACTCGGCGCATTCCACCTTCACATTATCGGAGCGCAGACCCTCATTCTGCGCTAACCCACGCTATTTTGCCACTTTCCATGACACCGGCACTGCCTATTTAACCACGGCCTTAGACAATTATTCCATTGCAGAGGCTGACTATATGCATTCTAATGCTGCTCGAGTTTTACCGACCATACTTCCATGCACAAGTATCCACGTCCGTGGAAATCTTCCCAATTGTGTGTGCATTCTAAGAGCATTTGATGCAATTGTTCCGTGCCATTTTCGAAGCACTTACAACAATGTGACATAAATGGATGTGCAGTTTATCGTAAGGGCAACAGCCGACTTGAATAATTGGCGAAAGGGCATCTATTGTGCCCACATCATCGGCGTAGTAAATGAATTGCTTAAAATGAATGCCTGATACAGGATTGGGTAGAGGAAGGCAAAGCTTTGATGGTAATCACTAGAGAGCAAAGGAGGTTACCTGGTCATTGCAAAGTTGGACCATACATCATTTGCTCCTTTATTTGCTTCCTCTACGGGAATTCAATTTTACTAGTCCACCATATGGCAGTTTCAACTGCTGCTCTTGACCGCTCTTCCTTCATGGCTCATGAAGAGGGAGTAACTTCGCAGAAAGCACTAGCGCCGCCTGCAATCAGTTCAAAACATCACCTACGCAGTGCTCTTCCAATTTTCTTTTGTGTTTAATCAGAATGTATTTTAGCGACCTCACATGATCATTGAAATGACAGCAAACTCACCTCGACCATGCTTTCAATCGGGAACTTACTGTCCTTAGAGAACAAGCTCCATCTACCATAGTTTGAAGCGCATTTCCAAAGCCGATGTTGCCACTCAGTCTCGCAGATTACGTGGAGAAAAATGCAACCTCAGATATGCGCATTTTCTATTAACAAATTTGCTACAAATTCCGAAGTAATGTATGAAACTTTGTTTGGAATGCTAAAGGTTCGCTTGTGGCAGTGTCCGTGGATTATACGCCAAGTGGTGAGGAAACAAATCAGACGTATACAATTATCAAAATTGCGACCACTAACATGGATTTTTCCTCTCGTTTGATTAAAACACACAACGTGCAGCTTCAGCAAGATTAAAAGCATTTAAGTATTAAGAATTGCATCTTCGGCTTTGGGAGTCTCACCGAAAGTGGCAGAATGCACTGGTAAGTTAGAGTGCAACGCGATTCCCTCCATCCGTTCTCCCTTACACAATGCGTTCTTGAAGTGCCTTTTGCGAATTTTGTCTTTTAGAATGCTGGAAAGGGCAGAGCCCGTTAACCTCATTCGGTAAGACACACATCCAAGACATTGAATAAACAAGCACGATTTCGCATTCCGCGCAACGCTTCGTTTCGTCAGGTCTGTGTCAGCTCCATTGACTTTGCCTCGCCCGCATTTGCTGTCACTACAAAAACGGGGGATGCAACCGAATGCCGATCGTTCACAATTTCTTAAAAGATTATTCATATTAAAACCCCTTTATTATGCATGAACTCAGCATACGTGGAGAGAATTTTAGCTTCACTTAAGTGTCGAGGCGACGCATTCACGACCACTTCCTACTTTGTGAGGCAAGCTCGCGCGTTACACGACTAACACTCTCGATTTTCTTCGCAGAGTTACGCACCGTCGACATGGAGATCGGACGAGAGTTCTTCCTCCATGCTGCTATTGAAAGGCATCTGATAACTTGTGGAGTGCCAAAGTAATGGCCGACGAAGTGTGCAACGTCAAGAATGTTGCCGTTCTGGACATAAAACGATGGCAAATAATCTCTTGAAAAGGGGAGGTACCACTCAGTTCTGTAGAATTTTGGCTGGAATGTCAGAGGATCCACTGCAAAAGCGTGGATCAGTATTCGAATTCGTCAAAAGTGGGCGACTTTACTTTGGAAGGATACGTTGTAGACTGCGCAATAGCTGGCAACATTTTTTATTTACGCAAGGGTAAATGGATGGGTGGATTCAATGAATGCATTTGAGCCAGCCAATATTCCTCTCAAAGGACGGTTGAAGCGTCTGCATGATAAATGTGCGGAGAATGGCATTATGTGAGCACAAATGTTTGGACGGACTAAAAGTAAGCAATATGAGGACATGGCCGTGGGCAGCACTATCAGTTATTAAAGTACCTCTAGCGTCAGCCACAATCACAAGAACGCAAGTACTCACTTATGTCGAATGTACGCGTTGGGAATAAATGAGAACAACTAGATGTGTCACAGCGGTCTTCATGCATTCTTCCATTCACGTTACTTAAATAAACAACCTATTTCAGTCGCAGAAGATTTAACTTTATATGAACTCATTCGATGAAGTGATAGCGTCTGCTTGCAACTGCAAATTAAATAAGCGGATTTGGAGCTGAGCCATTTCCGATTGCTGGATCTCTGCTTGCTTGCATTTCGAAGGTCGTGTGGCTCACCACAAACACTGCTTTCGCTAACACCGAGCTCACTTCCCCACTCCGAACAATGAGCTTGTGCGTCGATGTCAAATGCGACCTATTTACTATGCGTGCATGTTAGGTGCAAAGTCTACTAGCAGTAGTGCACAGTAGCATCGTAGAAGCGTGTGTTGAGTTGTGGTGGCACAGGGTACGTTGAAAGTGTGGCCATCACCACAGATCTCTCACACTTCGTTGGAGAGACTTTCACCCTACCGGCAAATGTTGCGTCAGATTTCGCATTGAATCAGGGTGAGGGAATAGCAAATGTGTCTTCATGCAGCTTATCACACTCGAGTCGGCAAAGTGGAAAACCATTAAGACATACCGATGAGTGACTCTTCGCTCCTTCAACAGCAAAACTAACGATAATCGACTCCATGTCTTTCGCGAATCACGTCAACTGCGTCCATAGTGAGACAAAAGAAGTGTTGTTTATCTATTTCAGTAAGGATTTTGCAGAGAATCAAGAAAAACCTGCATAAGCACGAACTGTGAAGTGATAGCCATGCTATCGGACAAACGCATAAGAATCAAACCATGTGGTGCTGTTGCAAAATATTGGGTACATCATTCTGCCGCATGCTTCGTATCGTTATGAATGCAATAATTATGGTGGTAAACTAGTTTTTAGGGGCATCGCATTCATACATTGTTCGTCATCATCCTTGTCCAGCATAAAGGTTTAGCGTGTGATATAAATGATCAAGTTTACTTTGATCAAGTTGCACAAATTTACATTGCAGCACAAGGAATGTTGTCATGGAGGTAGCTAGATCAGTAATGGCATTTATCATCATCAAGCTATTTTGCGCCAACACATCGGCCACGGTGATGCTGACACGATCTAAGGCGCAAAAATCTCGCATTAATTTCATGGCACCTCTTCACTGCTAATCAAGTAAAGCCAGCATGCCTCCATTCTTGCTACACGGGGTGCCACAGAGCTGTGTCTTGCTAACGAAGCAGCAGTCATTTACAGTTGCCACTTCACGCTTTAAAATGTGCGCGCACCAGTAGCAGTGTTGCACTATCACCACATGTGGGCAATGCTGGCTTTTGGTTAAACGCCACTTTAAGTGAGCCCTTCCAAATCAATGCATGTCATTTCTACTGCGTGGCTAACTTACGAATTCACCGCCACCTTGGCGTTCCATGGCGCTCAATGGTCCCGATTCAAATGCAACGACTCGTGACCCCGTGACTGAGGGGACTCCGCACCTGTGGAGGATGGAATAGGCTTTGCTCAAGCGTATTACGCTGGATCATAAAACGTTGTGCTGTTTCGGCTCGCCTTCTACTGCACTTTAGCTAATCCCTCTCAAGTTCTGCCTTTTTAGTCATCACGGCAGTGGGCTCAGATGCCCAATCGTATGAATGCTTTTCCAGGCACACCAATGCGTTAGCATCAGAAATCCCTCAATTAACGCATTGCATAAGGTGCAGCCCAGGAGTAGTGGAGGGTTCAGGTCATTTGTCCTATTTAGCCATGCGTGAAATTACTACCTAAGTGACAAATAAGATGAGTAAAGTGAAATTTAAAGAAATCACTGCGTGCCAGAGCAGTAGACAACAAAGTCGCGACATGAAATAACCTTTACCACGCCACCCATCCTCAACTGGAGGAGTGACTCGTGCGTACTTATGTGCCAGACAATTGGATCGTGAAGCGGAGATTGGTTAGCATGCGAGAATTTCAGTCAACAACTCAACGTAGACGCCTACTGTCAAACGACCTTCAAAATGTCAAGCAAAACGACACTACCTCCACCACTACCCTGATCCATCATAAGCTGCTCTGCCATTGTTTGGATACGCATCCTCAGTTCCAAAAGCAGCGTATTGAAACCAAGGCCTACTTAGGACACAGAAAATGCTGCTCTGCATAAAGACGTGGCGACGCAGTACCATCGGTGCACCATCTATGTGTCGAACGGAGAGGTTTGATTAAAAAAGGCGTTAAGAGTGCTCAATTTGCCCAAAGATGAGAAAATAACTTCAATTTCTCCTGCGATCATGCCCTCTCCCCGTTCTACATTAAGAGCGATATCTAGTTCTTGTGTGGCACTGAATCGCGAAATTTCTCAAGAGAACTAATCTGCCGAGAACCCCTACTTGTGCCTATTCGTTAAAAATTAGGAGTATTTTCGATTGCAAGATTGGTGCGGTGTGGCAATCTGTGGCCTGAATTTGCTGCAGAGCGCCTCCGAAATGGTCGAGTGCAGCCACATGAATCGGAAGTCTTGGCATAGTTGCAAATTTCACCACTTGTCTACTCACTGCCATCAAGGCTTTAGGGAAATTCCGTTGCAAATGGGCGTTTTAGCATTAGTCAACTAGTGAGCAATGTGAGCTATGTGTTAGCAGTTGTTTACTCGAAGTAGCACCACAAGTGCAAACATGTTGGCTAGTCAACTTAAGACCGAAAGAGGAGGAGTGCGCAGGTACGCATTTCCCTTCGGTGTGCTCGTCATTGCATTAGTTGTCAATGCAGACTGGCCACTGTGGATTATTAGTCGTCTCTAATATGGCATTTCGATAGTAGTCAAACACTGTCATTGCTGATGCCACGGTTGGTTGGAGTTAATGGAAAGCAGGTGTGGAAATGGATGCCCTTTGCGCAAATGAAAATGCGGTCTCACCCGACCATGCTTATGCGGTCGTTAATGAAGGAATGATCTGTTACGGCCCACATCTGGCGTGTGGGGAATGGTGTTTCAGGCATTTGTTCATCGCCACGCCAGAGGCATGTGACCGCACGGGAATTGTCGAATAAGGATAGGGGCAGATTTACTGCTACTCATTATTCTTAGTAAAAAGACAAATCCATCACGTTAAGGCCGACATGCGAGACTAAACTTCATCAGATCTTTCACCTCCAATTCGTTGACAGTCAATTCCATGTAGTAAGCACATATCGTAGCAACAAACGCATTCAGACTTGCTCTTCTTCGGGTACTGGAATTCAGCTCCACTACTGAGATACTTTTATCATTTTTCGTTGCTAGTTGGCATGAGAACTCATTACTCCATTAACACATGTCTTTAATCGCAATTGTCTGAATCGACAACAAGCAAATGTCCCTACCATACAACCTGCTCCCTCATTATCACCTTCTAAACAGGACGAAACAACAAGTTGGCCAAATAAAAGCAAATGAGCATAGGAAAGCAAGCGTAAAATCCGTTTGAAATTTTCGAATTTTTTAAGCAAATCAGACGGGTGTTTTATTATTTTAATCACGACTACTTTTTGACTTCGATCATCAGCTCGTTTGGATAAAAATTGACCTACACGATCGAATGGAAGGGGGAAATGAGACGGCGAAAATACCGACTTATAACATGGTTTGCCAGAATCACCAAGTAAATGAGTACTGATTCATGGACGGGCTGATCAGTCAGAGGCTGCGTTGCAGACAACCAATTTTAAGGCAGCATTTAATCGTTCTAGCTGTCTGCATACATTCATGTCTGCAATTCCACATGTCAGCATTGTACACTTGCCAAATGACTGCAGTTTTCAGCTGGAGTGGTTGGGCCACATGTTGAAGTAGCACAAATGGCAAAAGCACCGACACCATTGGGACATCGATGTGCAGAGCATATGAGGCTCGCAGCAATAACGCAGAGGTCATCAACGTTGCCCACTTGTCCAGCGAGGTCTTTAGTTCTTTGTTTTGCGCGACGTTAGTAGAAGAGGAAAACAGTAGTAAACTGCATCGCTAGGCATCGAAATACGTGCCACAGTTCTGTTTTTGTTTCCTTTCCAGTAGATTTCTAGCAAAAACACTTCTGCAAGGCAAATGATGTGTAAGCAGGCAAGACAAGCGCATGATGACTCTCTCCGAATTAGCATGTCAGATTTTAAGTCAGAGTAGAGTCTTTGCTAAAACGAGTTGGACGAAATGACCTAATTCTAATGCTGCTGTTAACTTTGTCTGGGCATTGCTGACGACATCGATGCAGTCAGATGTCACCGGAACATGCTACCGATTGTGTGTACGAAGAGGGAAAGACATGGTCTGCCGTGGTTCATATCTCGCAAGGACATTTACATGAATAGAGGAGAGTCGGGTACTTTTCCGCCTCATATCATTACGACTCCATGCAGTCGTGTAGTCAATAATCCAACCATCAGTTTCGACTGGCAAATCCCACATCACCAGCACCGTAAATTGTTAGATTTCCCGCAGTTTTTCATTATCGAAAACACCAAGTTCCACACAACACAAGAGGAATGCATTTGTCGTCGTGGCTGGGAAGGCGATAAACGCAAACGTGTTCCGCTCTGCTTAAAGATGAACGCACAAAATCAAGCAGGATGACAAATGCATGCAACGTTGCTGCCAACTGCGTAGGAGTGGTGTAGAAAATTACAGCCTTGACGGCATCACTGTGAATTCCAATGAGTCAGCTATCACAAGGTTTCATCAGGCAATGCACATCCATACTGTACATGCATGTGATACTGATGGTTCCAAGTCTCTCATTTTATATTCTCGCTCTGCATCCTCGAAGATGACCTCAGAATGACGCTTTTTACTTGGCTTTGGTTGCTCTCTTCGGTAAGGTCCCATCATCACCAAAATCTCTTCCTAACCCTTTAAGTTTTGCATCATCATTTAGGATTCGCGATCATGTCCATAGTAAGTTGCCTTAAATGGTGGCGTATTCAGGCCTCTAGAGGAGGATGGAATCAAAGTTGATGCACTTTGCGTACGCGAAATGAAATTGCTATCACGAGGTCAAAATGCATTAAATGAAGCGTGAGGGGAAGCAAGTTGGTTTTGCATAGGTAAAACGCATATAATAATGCATGAGGAGAGGGAAGTCATGATCAATGCTATCGCCTTACATGTCCTATTTTGAGTTAGATCAAACAAACCCTGCGATTCCCCAAATTTCATAGGACGCTTTGCAAATTGCCCTGTTTTGAAATCATCTGAGCGGGCGCCTGTAGTGACCATGGGATTAACTTCCTTTCAGATGATGAGCTCCTCTCGATTTGCATTAAGCTAAGTCTATTTGTAAATGCGTGTAGCACGCTTGCAGATCAGAATCGCCTGTCATTGAACACAAATAAACACATTTAGACTTGGGAGGCTGTTTTAAGTTGCTTAGGATTGGGTCTTTCGATGCTCTATGCAGAATGGCTTAAAATATATTACTGTGTAGGGTACGTCGCCCCTTACATTTTTAAATGCAATGAGCCACTTCTCTAAGCTCACGTTGCTGTCTAAAATTAAAAAAAAAACAAAGTATGTTAAGGACGAAACCTGGCAGATGGTTTACTCACAAAAGAAGAGCCCATCGTATCTCTTCCGTTTGCAATGAAATTACCTTTGGCTCACTGGAGGCCACTTGACTTTTTGCAATCCCAAGTGGTCTTGTTCCGAAACCTTACAACGCAGCTCATTATCGCCTCGTTGTGGTGAATAGAGATTGCCTTAATAATGCGCGCGTTTTCCACACCAGGTATTTCGCTGTCAGTGGAGGGACAGGATTTGACCAACTTTATGTTTTGCACCAAATGCTCTGCATCGTGCGTGCCATGGTCAAAACAAAAGTGAAGTTAGTAGTTGCATGTTTCGAATTATTGAGGCAAGGCTCAGAACGCAAATAAGGCAGCATAACTGGCATAGCGTTTTCGACTGGCAGAGATCACCCTTAAATTTTACCGATCGCCTTGCATTTGCCGTCTTCAATTGACAAAAGAGTCAGCGATTTCTGCCCTAAGGCCCCTACGCCATAAACACATTTATTGTTTAGTCAAGAGTTTTTCATGCAATCAATAAGCTTCTTTCACTAGTTTGTTTGCATAAATGTTGTACGAGTTTCATCACGTTGCTGCAATTGCGAAAGGATCGCTATTCCAGTGCTCCATTTCTTCTGGTGGTGGTCCGCATCATCCTTTAATATAAATTAGTTCGCGTTGGTTAAAAACTTATTGGCAATGCATTGAGGAAGCATGGAGCATTGAAAGTCGGTCATCAGAGGTGCAGGTGCAGAAGTTAATCCGTACCCTTGCAGCATGCCACAAATCAAGGAGAAGAACCGAAATCATCCTCAGCATAATCCATCTCTAAGCCTCGATAAGTGGTTTCTTGCATCTGCCTAAGGCTCTCACTCATCTGACAAATCTTATTGGGACCTTCTTACGCTTCGTTTGCCACAAATATAGTTTCGTACTGCCTCAACCAGAGGCCAGAGTCGCAGATTCGATGCCTTCATTTTGAGCTGTTCTTATTGCAAGGAAAGTGTTGTAGGCTCCAAAACCACGCTGACAAAGACGAGCCGCACAAAAGAGGGAATTGTGAATCCTAAATCATCTATTTTTCTGAGGAGAGATGTCATACCGTGCTGCGCCACTTTATTTGGATAACCTCGACGATGTGTGCAAAATTGGCTAATTTGTCACAAATGCAGCCGTTGAGTATGTGTGGGGTGCCCAATTTCTCGTGAAGGGTTGCAATGTCTAGGTCAACGCATTGTCGAACATTGATGTCACTAGGACTTCAGTAGCCGTCGTCGAGAGCGTCAAAATAGCATGGATGTGTCGGGAATTTGTGGCCAATTCGTCCCAATACTCCATGCCACTGCACGTAACGAAGTCATTTCAGATGCTTCTAGGCAAGGCTTTTAGATATGAGTAACCTATAGGCTTCGATCACAGTCACCAGGACATTTGCTTATGCTGCGTGCACGAATTGGGAATGGTGGGCAACACCCAGATGTGCCCGCGTAGCTCACCTGTAAATAAGGGTGTTTTGCATGTAAACACACACGGTGAGCACCAACTTCACTCCCACGCGCTTCCGACACGTGAGTTGTGTGCTATTAAAGCTCTCACGCTAATCGGTCGCAATGATGAGGCCAAAGTTGAAGCACTCAACTGCGCATAAAGCGATTCGTTGATTATGTTCGTGTGTTATGCACAGAAATACCACCGTAGGCATTCTTCCGCCTATTAACCGGGTTCGCACTTATCATTGTCATTTGTGCAATCATTCTACCCACGCTGTCATTCCTCTAGCTTCTGCAAGTAGGCAAATTCGCTTCACGCATTTCATTCCATTTTCAATTGGCACGAACAAGACAAGTCAGAAGATATGCCAGCACTCTGCGACGTGAGTAATGTGCCCACGCATTTCAAAGTTACTGTGGAGGTTTCAATGACTGCGTCATAAGGTGGTCATTTTAAATGACAAAGAGCCGCCAACGCATTGGCAAAGACGTGTTTCTATACGACGTCTCTTTTAGTTAACATTGTTCAGTCATTCACAATTATTTACTTTACTCCTGATTTATTCCCAATTGCCAATCATTCCGCTTATCCACCTCTGACTCCTTCTACCAGCTCACACACTATCAAATTTTTTGTTTGGCTCAAATTTCTTCATTTATTCCTAATGGAATCCTGCATTCCAACTTGTTTGCACTGTTACGATTCCTTGACCAATGTCTCATTCCCAACCACGGTCATTCCCGAATTCCTTCAGCCATGCATTGCCCACTATCTTCCCATCCTCAAGACTCGTTCGTTATGGCAATTTGCTCATTTATTGCAAGCACATTCCTTAATTTAATCGCCCTCTGCTTAGACACTTCCGATGCCTTAAGCCTATTTGTCCATGCCATCGTAACCCATTTGTTTGTCCCTACTCACTCATCCGTGCACGATTAATTCATCCTATCATCCACTCATTTGATACCTGCACTTATTCACCGACTTCTTCCCCTAGCTACTCATACGCCATTCCCTTCCGTCACAATTCCTCCATCCATTCATTCATAGATAAGTCTATTGCAGCCCTTGCGACCCTTATTCACTTCAGTTCATATCACTTTTGCAAAATTTGTTTCTGATTAGTTGGCTTTTACTCGAATTCGATTTATTAGTTTCTTTGATGCACCATCCAATTTCATGCAGTATCTTTCAAAATGATGTATGCTTTATTAGAATGCCTAATTTAATGAAGCATAGTGACTATTCAACCGCAAGCCTTAGGGGGCAGCAACTCTTCAAAGGGAGGAAACTTGGTTACAAGGAGTGGCATGGCACGCAGGAAAAGAAACCAATGAACGAACGGATTCACGGGAAGAAAGTAAAGCATAAGGTCCTAAATCAAGCAGTGCGCCTTCAACCAGAGTGATCGCGATTTGATTGGATAGTAAATTCGCACAGTGGCCGGTGAATCGGAGTCCCGGTGGCAGTTTCTCCTCACTTCATCAAGCGATTTCTATCGTACACTGCATCATCAACGTCTTAGTCTTTCTCTGCGGACGTAAAAATGGAGAGTAAAGGGGAGGGATTAATACAGTGCATTGGAATGTTGGCTGAAAGAGCCGTATCTAGGACTCCTGCCACGGTCAGTTCAAGGTGCTCGCACTGAGTGCTAGTCCACTTCTTCAGTAGTGAGTCACTTCATATAGTATTCCACCGTTCTTGATTTGATCGAATGACAAAGTGGTGGCTAACAACAGCAGCTGCTCCTCACCATACACCAAGGACGCCAAGGATGGCGCAACGTTTACTCTGACCAAATTGATGGATTCGCGACTCTGGAGGATTCATCCTTCAAGAAACCGTAGATAACTGTTTGGGCGGACCGATTGCGTGACTGCGCCTCCATGCCTTTGTCACAATCCACCTATTTGTGTTCTCTTGGCCAGAGCGGAATACTTCCCCTCCACACGCACCGGCTACTTCCTAGGTGCCTATTTAATGGTGGGTATTGGTTGTGCACATATCATCCAACACTACCTTAAATTATTCGCATTCTAAAGAAGTTATTGTCGCAGAAATTTTTAAAGAAACGCTTAAATCGAATGATAGCTAGGAGGAATACGTTGGTAACTGCAAAATAGCTGACGACGTAATTACATAACGACAGCAACGTTCATCCCTTTGGCGCAAACATTGTAGTTGTTGCAGTGGGCAAATAAGCCATCAAGATGGTTTGGTGTGGATTAGCAAGAGTTCTATTCGTGTGTCGCTCCTTCATTTCTCGCGATAAGGCGACCTCTGACTTCCTCACCAAAATAACACTTGGTGCTTTTGTGCGTATTCAAGGCTCCTATCATCTTTCAGCAACGCCTCTATGGTGCATAATTAAATGAAACACCCACCCTAAACGTAACTACGTAGGCACTGTTGCCACGTGGGAGGGTGATGCATTTGTTGTCATGCATTAGCCATACCAGTCCAAAAGAGAACGACTTGCATGATACGAATTAGGATCTGAATGCAACATGCAAGAAATGGTCATTCATCATGTTTGAAAACCATGTTTATGCAGGCGAATGTTTCCTACCTACGACTTTGTCAACTTAGCAAGGGCACATAGGCTGTGATGGTCCTTGTGGTACCGCAACAATCACAGACACTTATTGCAGTGCATCCGCTTTAGTTTTGCCTGGTCCAGTAAGTACTTCGAATTCACTCACTGACCTTATACGACAGGGTAGAATTTGTGTGTGAAAATTGTATTTCTGCTACATTTCTACCCCGCACTATTGCCACTTCTATTCCTCCCAATATAATGCGTAGTAAATCTGCCCAATCCCAACAGCTGAATTGGGCATTGCATGCCCGCTGATTAATAGGCGTCGAGATAGGCGGTGGTTCTCTGCAGGGCACCTGAATGTGATTGTCGAAGCGCCTTTTGTGCATTTACATGCACTTCGACTTAACTTCACTACTGCAGTTGGCCAAATTGAAATCCCCGCTGCAGGTGGAGAAGAGGAATCCAAATATCACCATATTCGCTCCCGTTCGGCTGCAGAAATGCGTGGGTACTGGACACATCGAGGAGTTTGTCTTCATTAAAGACGTTGCATGTTCAACGTAAAGATGTGTTTTGTGACCGTGGTTTGCTAAACAAAAGCATTGTCAGTGGATGTTTGGGAAAAGTGAATGCGGCTTGGATGGAGATGAGGCGAGTTTCAAAATAACTTATTCGTGATCTGTAATTTGACGGTCAGCGCGTTCTTAACACCTTGAATTCAATGGTCACAGGCCACCTTAATAAAACCATCAAACATTCCCGTCTACCACTGTCATGGCTCTTTGCTTTGCGTTCATTTCATCATCTTGACTGCCATCAATTTCTTCAATGAGGATGCACTAAACACTGACTTTCTTCTCTTCTCCCGTCAAGTAGCTACTCTCATGGACTCGAGGGTAGTGAGACGAAAGAACTAGGTCTCGAATGACCACTTAAGATAACTTGCAAAGATGACTTCAGAATGGACCCAAGTGCTGCATTGGTAGGCGTAGCAAACCAAACTTGAAGAAACAACAATGGCAAATGTGTCACCATTCTGCTGTAAGAGTTGAACGTTTCCTCTGTACAGTTGCCTTTGTTACACATCTAGCACCAACTACTCGGATCCAGTTCCATCTGGTGCCATCCATTGCGTTGGAGAGTAACTCGTTTCACGAGAATTGTAAAAGCGGACTAAAAAGATTGGATCTAAGTTATACTTGTTTCACTTTTGGTATCCTTTGCACCGCTCAAACCATCTGCTACCATGATACCATGCTGTAAGCCACCTACTATCGCACCTCCCCATTGGCGTTTCTCCTTGTGGTAATCATTCGTGAAGTAGCCCTAATCCAACTCACACATGGCAAATATGGCAAAATACATATTATCCCATTCACCTGTGCAATTGCTCATTCGATCATGAGTTCTTAAATGCTTAATTTTATGGCTAAACAGCGATGACCGCGCCCACGATTCCAGAATAACAACAGGAACAGCATGGATAGTAGACACTAAAGTCAAATAAGCTGATCAAGCCAATCGTCATCGCGATCGGTGGACACGTCAAAGCAGCAGCAAGAGGGTGGCGGCCATGGCTGACCGCACCTCTCTGGTATCCTCCATGTGCAGGGTGGTGGGAACAAAGACGCATGAATTCCGATGATGCAGCGTAGGAGTTATTGTCGTCATTTGACCACCCTGTTAGTGTTAGCATCTGCTTCCGCGTGCTAGTACGCATCCACTAGAAACAAGTTTGCCTTCCTCTTTACTTCTGAATCCGTAACATCGTTAACCGACTGTGACTGCCTTCAGATGCTTCGCGTTTGAAACATGTCAAAGAATAAATAATGGAATGCAAAGATAAGGTTACCTCATGTTTCCGTCCACAAACACAGGAACACTGTTGGTTGGCAGACTAAAACTACGTGCCAATGGTGCACTCGCATTGTTTTGCTCGAGGACAGAAGTCGTCTAGGCAAAGCACATAAAAATGACTTCAACCGGCTTACTTCTAAGAGGCATCCTTATTACTCGTGCATTAACTTCGATTACTTCAAATAAGTAAGAATCGGTTGCTTGCACTAAGTAAACACGACGCAAGATTTGGGGCCTGCTACCGTTGATAGGGAATCAGATGGGCAACGGATGTTCCACATTTCCCCGTAGGTTACATGGGTTCTATACATTAGCATTCGAGTCCTGCAACACACTGTCGTTTAGTAAAATAATCCTAAACTTTGCATGCGCTTCGCAGATGACAACCATGTGGAGCAGACGGCAGAGAAATACTACGAATCACGAAATAGATTTTGGTTGCCTACAGGAAGGTGGCATGAGAGCATAACAAGGAGACTAGTTGATGCAAACTCTGGTCACCTAAGACAGTGGCGACAGCGGTCCACGCAAGACGCGTATACTTATCTAGCTTCCTAAACCAAGAAAACACTTTAAAACTTCTGCCGAATGTTTGGCTACAAAGGGCAAACTCACTGCACATGCTTGAATGGCAGTAGTTGAGAAAGCACCCAAGAGTGACTCGATTGCAGGCAGATGAATAGTACTTCCATCCGCATAGTGAGGTCGATCGTGGACGTGCTCCATCTGAATGGGTCTCTGAAGATAGAGTACACGTCACCGCTTGCATGATTGCGAGACTAATGAAGTCAGTAGGCCTAGTCATTTGTTTCCTTAGGACTGGTGGAACAGGTGCAAGGAATGTCCGCCATCAAATTGCAAATCGTCATTCTTGCGAAGTAGTCTTTGCTAAAAACGGTGTTGCGTGTGTCTTGGAACTCGCATTGTCTGCAACTGGATGCGCTTGAATGGACCAGAGAAAAGGTTTCCAGTGCCTAATCATCCACTGCATTACTGCTTTAGACCACTCTGCATCATGCTAACCCCAAACTATCCTGGTCACCAGAGCAAAAGCTTGGACGGAATATGGACTTTTGGTCTGTGAATGCGCCCATGTCATTCGCGTTCTTCGAAGATGCAAATCCCTCACTGCTGACCATAGTAAGTAGGCCATTCCTCATCATGCAGGGCGATTCAATAATCTCATCAGCAAGTGCGTCAGGAATCAGGATTGCACGCTTGCCATTTCAAAGCTAAATTCCTGTGCCTAGAATTCCTTGTGAAAATAATAGCTTCTATTTATAGACCAATGAACGCTATTACGTACTTATATTGCCGAGGAAGTCTCCATAGACATTACTCGAAACTCTTTGCATTCAAAACGATTTAACTAACATAAAACTATTTTGAGTCTATGTTGGAGGTTTGACTGAGCTATGAACTTCGAATTACACTCAGTCCAGCATCCATTACCACTGACGGACATGCAAGACTTCTCCTCTCATCTTGGATTATGCTGGTTAAATTCTACAGCTTCATTCATTTGCCTCCATCTTATTCGGTGCAACATGTCCGCCGAAATCGTTTCTTAAGCATCCGCTTTGGTCGAACAACGTAGAAATATCCTACAAGGCAGACTTATTCCTCTCGTCGGCCATAAAATCAGATGGAAACAAAACAAATCGTGCAAGGCCTCCACTCAGCTGCCATCTCCTGACGCCTCCTGATTTCTCGCATCACTTGCTTACCTGATTTTCTTTCGACATTGTCTCCGTGTTAATGGCTTTGCACTAATCTACCACTCAAGAGACGAATAAACGCAATTGTTGAGAAGTAGAAATGGGATGAATGCGTGCCTGGTTACTTGTAAATACTTTTAACGCCATTCGGAATCCAAAGCTCGCCCCACGTAATGAGAATATGCTTGATAGTTGAACGAAGATTAATGAAAATTGGACAGTTTAGATTATGCCTGCCAGACGAGTAAAGTTTGCAGTTACTCGTTAGTACTGGTGCAGATGTTGGTGGAAACGTGCGGAATGAAGGGTCTAATTTAAGTTTACTTGTCAGCATTGTTTCAAATCGCTGCGTCGATGTGGAGATTGGGGTCGATGGAGAGATGGATGATGAAAGGGTGGATGGTATAGCAAGTTGTTGCAGTCAAAAGGCGTGCCTACAAGATGTCTTGCATACGAATCTGTGCCTAGACAGAGGAGTAGCATTTCCCCGTCCTCAGTGTAGAATTGAGATGCGATTGCTAGACCATGCTTTAGGCAGCTATATTGAACCATCCAGTGGAAAATGAGATATCGGCTCGTTTTATTGCATTTGGCGTTCCATTGGCCTTCCCATCCTTCGCCTTTTTTCATCAATTTCTCAGCTTTCTTTTCTACAGCACATCAAAGCAAGGTGCGTTATTGTTAAGGTGCGTTGGAGTTAGGATTTGGCATTGGCATTGATGTGCGGCACGACGCACAAAAGTTATCGGCATGTGGGACTGTAAGCTCATCTGCACAGGGAAACAGGGACTGTAGTATTTATTGTAGCCTCAAGCTTCTGCAACTGCTGTTATAAGGCGCATAATATGAAAATGTGTGCCAATTCACATCATGACTCGCATTTGAACTCAATGATTTCCACGAGTCACTATGACACTGCAGAGGTTTGACCTTCCTCTGCTGGACTCTACGTCTGGCAGTCACGCATCCACACACACGGTCAATTGGATTGGACTTCCTTCTCAATCCCAACGTTCTTCCCATTATGTGCTACTTGTTGCCCCACTAACCACTTTCCTTACCAGCGACATTTTGGAAGCATAACCACAATAGATCATTTTGCTCCGATGATTAAAATTAACGCCCTGACAGAAGATGGGGCATGAGATGGTATCATAGGATGCGCACTTGTGATATACACAGACCACAAAGCAAACTGCCAGAATGGGGCTAGCTGCACATGTGCACATCGACCATGACTCTGATATAGGTGTGCTACTGCTGCTGCTGCTGTTGCGTTCCACGCTTGAAAACAATATTGCTGCCAAAGGCCAACTCTGCTTTTGACTTGTGGCCATTCACACCGTGTGCTTGAGATGGGTGCTGGAAAGACGCAGTCACCTAGTGTGACACCATGCAACATTTACTTCGATTCCCACACACTTTCACACTTGTCTCGGACATAATTCTAAGTAGCGGAGTTATATAACGACGCACAGTTTTGTGTGCAACCTCATGCAACCTCGGGTGGTGCAAAAGGTTGATTAGACTGCAGAATTCGCAAAAGGGGATTATTGCGTTCCAAACGACAAAGCAACTAACATATCACTTGCAAGCTGTAGGTTAAAACAGGTCAGGCCGATTGGGTGGTTGAACTGGAACGAATTTCACTTGTTCGTTGGGTACTAGCAATGGATTATGTTTCGTCGGATCCGATAGTAGCTGCGATAGTCAAGACATGAGGACAGTGACTGATGGTGAGGAACAATTTCTGTTCTTACACAGGGCAAAAAATCGTGCTTGGCATGGAAAAATGCTCACCCGTCAATGGAAAATACATAATGCTGTGCAGATATGCGACGATGGAGGGTACATAGACGATTGTTAACTGTATAGGCCTAAAGAGGAAGCGAGGAGGTGAGAAGTGGCGGCTTTTAAGTAAAGGAGTGAGATGAGCTATTTTAAGATCCGGACCAGGTCAAACTCAACCAACAACGCTTGCCGGAAGTGAATAGGTTATTCTCACAGCGGGAAAGCAAACCAGCACCATTCTTCCAACCTTGGTTAAGGCGTATTTACACAACAGTTCATTCCTCCAAATCAATCGCATTGGCGGCCTACAGCTCATACGCATGCAAGAGAAGTACCCACACTTTGGGACTGTGCATCTAGAGCCTGCAATTTCGCACTTCATGATTAATGTATCATGTTTATTTCAGAACAATACAGGTGTCGTGGTGTAGCTTACAAAGTACACCGTGTCAGGTGACTCAAGAATCGGCTACCTGGTGAATGAGTTCTGTGGAGCATTGTAAATAATAGCGAAATCGAGTGAGCCCTAATTAAACAAAGGCTTTCTCTCGGGTGAGCACAGTCGGTGATCCGCGGTGACAGCCGTTTCACTCCGATGCAAATAGCACATTAATGCGTCAAGTCAATCGTGTATTCGCCTGTCAGCAAAGTCAAATGGACTCAGCTACTGCAAAAGAACAAGACTGCCGATGAGAGATCATCTTGACTATTTCGAGCTGATGTGATCATCAGTCGCCCACTTCTCCCCTCACTCCACCCATTTACCTGCGCAATTATTCTCCTGCTGCGATTTCAACACCTGAATTCAGCCACATTGTACTATGCGATCTCTTTTCACTTCATAATTTAGAGCATGCCAACTACTTTGCCCACCCGTTGCTCAACTCCACTCATTTCGCACACTGCCACTCATCAAGTAGCATTAATTTTCATGTTTGGTGCCCGATTCCAGTTTAAGGGAACCACGCTACTCCCACGGTATGTTGGCTTCAAATACAAAGGAAAGGACTCGGACAGGGAAAACAAAATCACTGCATGCACAACAATTATATTTTAGCAAGACACCACAATTCGGACCGCCCCATCAACTGAGCTACTCCTTGCTTATCCCAATTTTACAACATGACTGCGACTAATTGGGTTTCGCTGAGGCGCTCTTTAACAAGGAAAGGCCCGTTTCAGTGTGCCCTTACCTTCCCACTCGATTGTGACTGAGTTGAATCAAACTGACAGGTAGAAGCTCACACTCGACTGCAGTTGCTTAAGAGGCTAATCCCACTGGAGTGGAGCAGTGATTTGCGGATTAGTCTCAACCCTCGCACCACAACACCACCCATCTGGCAACTGTGTCGCTTCATTCACTTTGTCATTTGGATAAGCTTTTGCTTATATCTGATGCAGTCGGAAAATGAAAAATCCTTATGCGAAGTCCATGGTGAAGTACATGCAATTAAATTCTCCAGTGAGCATTACTGATGCACTCACATCTCCTTGAAATTCTTGGCAATGAGTCTTCCCATCAGTCACTGTGTCCCTTTGCCCCTCAGCAGAAGCAGGGCATAGACAGAGCTCACGATGAAGCAGAGGTCTGTGGATTCACGTTTGTCGGTATAAGTCCTAAACCTCACTCCATTCCTATTGTGAATACCATAGTACTTGCACAGTTGTTTACGACAAATAAGGCATTCGTAGCTATTGCTGACTGCTACCATGCCTGCCAACGGTAAGGATTAGGTGGAGCATACGGATAGGGAACACGTATGATGACACCTCAAATATTTATCGTCATGCACAACTTGAAATCTGGCTCATCATCTAAGACTTGGTTAATCAGTGGCACGATTATTCAGCTGAAGCTGCATTGAAGGAATGCTGCCTCTTCCATCGACAAATTCGAGGCAAGAATGTCACCACAGCAAACTACTGTGATGACTGAAGTGCAGTCTGCCAATAACCACGTTACACCTTGTCTAATATCATGCGGAATACCAGGCATAGGTAACGATTACTCCGAATAGGGCTCCAGGTTGCAAAGTGTAGCACACGATGCATGAAATCCGCAATATCGCGGCAGTTGAGTACATGACATGCACATAGCACATTGGCGAGCTGCAGTTATGGTGAGATCCGCGTGAGTGGGATTGGAGTGGGGCTAGCAGTAAACACCATTTGACACACATCGTGAGGTGATGTCGTGCATGTGTCAGTATGTGTGTCTGTGGGTTTACAACACTTTCCAATTAAACGAAGCATAATACCGGCCTTTCAATGGACACGCGCCGTCTTATGCAGATGTTTGTATGGTTTTGTGGAACTACACCACGAACACACGTGGGTAAGTCAAATCAAACTCATGCACCGTCATTCAGTCACGAATTTTGGATACTGTGCGGAAACGTCTCATATTCTGAGCATGCTTGATGGCATCGAAAAGTCCTGCAGTGCGTGCGATCCTGTAACGCCTTACTTTATTTCACTTTCAAGGGGTTATCATCATCGATGCGGCTGTTTAGAGCAGTCTGTAACTTTGCGCCTTAGCACATTACCTCCTGATTGGACGGCATCACATGCAGATGTGTATTGAGTGCCTTAGTGATCAATGTAGGGTCAGAATGAACCAAATGCAGGAGGCTGTAAAGCGCTCTGTGCCTCCGCCACCTCTCATTGATCATTTCGTCACCACGCGTGCACGCACTCGACTTAAACACACCTACCGATGTATCCGTCACTCAAATAATGTGGCTTTGTAGTTCCTGTCTGCCAACCGATCTGGTGAATGAAACGAAATTACTGCAAAACTTTTGTGAATATTGTTCGCAAATGTTATGATTTTGCGATGCCTTTGATTTTAGCAGAACTAAGCCTGAATTTGGATGATAGTCTACACACGCATGAAAGGACAGAAGATCACCAAATGTAAAATGGCTTTAAATAAGCAGTTTTTGCGTCTTTTCGCCATACAGTATGAACCCTTACCAGGACAATTGCATGGGGAAGATGAATGAGAGGAGGGAAGAAGTAATCACGACAAGGTCTGTATTTTGGATAAAAATGGAAGTGTTGCTAATTCTCACTGACTTACGAGAGAGTCCAAGTAAGCAGCATGGCCATGTAGGCCGATGCGACTCCAGAGGGAACGGATGTTGAGGCAGATCCACTGCTTGTGACAGTACTTCTGTTCTCTCCTGTGTAAATAGGCACGTCATCACTCCGTTCGGAGTTGGATATTGCAAGTACAACTACTAGCTTACCACTAGGTGGTGTATTAAGAGATCCAATGTAAAGATATGTACTTTGATCGAATTTAATCGCCTCAATAGTCATATCGTATGTTGTATTAGGCTTCAAGTCATCCAGAGTGATTTCTCCACTCGAAAACTCTACGGACTTATGCTTGTCTATGGCAGCGGGGGATGACACAGCAGACAGTTTAATTTGTTCTGCAAAATCTTCACCCAACGCCTGCATATTCCACGTTAACGTAACGGTGTGAGGCCCCACGTGGCTCCAGTTGAAGTTGCTTGGAAACGGGTAGACCGCCATCACTTCCTCACCTATAAAATAAGATAGAGGCCTTCTTTTGAAAAAAAAGGTTGCACACACTCGAAGTCAGCTGGGAATACAAGCATGAAACATTCACTGCTACTATAATGGTAATAATAGCAGTGGTGAATGACGTGAATTTTACTGGTTTGCCTTTTGGATGCAACACTGTGCCTGGTAATTGCACCAAGGATAAGCGTGATTGAATGCTGCTTTTCTCTGTGAAGGTGTGCATGCGATGATGTCCTCGTGTGGAGGTCTTTGCCTCATATAAGCATAAAGAGGCTGCTTGTCTGGTTACGGCTGCACACTTGGCTCAAGACCACACGCAATTCAACTCAATGTTTAGCTATTGCAGTCCACTTCCTAACACAATATCCACCTTCGCACAACGCACAAAAACTTCAAATTAAATGCAATATAGTTGGTTCTGTCCATTTTTTCCTCTCTATGTAAAGTAGCGTGTTATTCTCTGATATAGTGTTGCACATTAGAGTCGCACTAGCTAGCCTAGAAAGAAGGCAGTTTGAATGACTCGAGGGTAAATCACAATGCCGCTGCCATCCATCATTACATACACAAGCACCTTGCATAATATAGGTACGCAACACTCTGCAAAGTAGATAGAAAAGGAGGGCTGTTAAGTAAATAATTGAAGGCAAACAGAATCAAACTACCAGTAAAGCAATTCTACAGTCGCTAATAAACACGAAATGAGCAAGTATTTCATGTGACAAATTCATAAATGTCGACTAGTGTTAAATAGTAAAATGCATCTTACCGCTCATTCCGCTGAAGACAATCGTCAGAAGAGTGATCGAGAACAGAAAAAGGCTGCATCGAGTGGACATCCTTAGTGCTAGAAGATGATGCTGCCACAAATCAGGGCGCATTTATAAGAAGGTGTCACAAGCAAATCAGCCTATCAGACATGTGGCCATGACCAACGAGGCGACTGCAGCGTGCATACATTAAACGATGAAAGAGACAGCTGAATAATCGTGTCATTAATAACTGAGACTTAGATGGTATTCACAATAGGAATGGAGTGAGGTTTAGGACTTATACCGACAAACGTGAATCCACAGACCTCTGCTTCATCGTGAGCTCTGTCTATGCCCTGCTTCTGCTGAGGGGCAAAGGGACACAGTGACTGATGGGAAGACTCATTGCCAAGAATTTCAAGGAGATGTGAGTGCATCAGTAATGCTCACTGGAGAATTTAATTGCATGTACTTCACCACGGACTTCGCATAAGGATTTTTCATTTTCCGACTGCATCAGATATAAGCAAAAGCTTATCTAAATGACAAAGTGAATGAAGCGACACAGTTGCCAGATGGGTGGTGTTGTGGTGCGAGGGTTGAGACTAATCCGCAAATCACTGCTTTACTCCAGTGGGATTAGCCTCTTAAGCAACTGCAGTCCAGTGTGAGCTTCTACCTGTCAGTTTGATTCAACTCAGTCACAATCGAGTGGGAAGGTAAGGGCACACTGAAACGGGCCTTTCCTTGTTAAAGAGCGCCTCAGCGAAACCCAATTAGTCGCAGTCATGTTGCAAAATTGGGATAAGCAAGGAGTAGCTCAGTTGATGGGGCGGTCCGAATTGTGGTGTCTTGCTAAAATATAATTGTTGTGCATGCAGTGATTTTGTTTTCCCTGTCCGAGTCCTTTCCTTTGTATTTGAAGCCAACATACCGTGGGAGTAGCGTGGTTCCCTTAAACTGGAATCGGGCACCAAACATGAAAATTAATGCTACTTGATGAGTGGCAGTGTGCGAAATGAGTGGAGTTGAGCAACGGGTGGGCAAAGTAGTTGGCATGCTCTAAATTATGAAGTGAAAAGAGATCGCATAGTACAATGTGGCTGAATTCAGGTGTTGAAATCGCAACAGGAGAATAATTGCGCAGGTAAATGGGTGGAGTGAGGGGAGAAGTGGGCGACTGATGATCACATCAGCTCGAAATAGTCAAGATGATCTCTCATCGGCAGTCTTGTTCTTTTGCAGTAGCTGAGTCCATTTGACTGCTGACAGGCGAATACACGATTGACTTGACGCATTAATGTGCTATTTGCATCGGAGTGAAACGACTGTCACCGCGGATCACCGACTGTGCTCACCCGAGAGAAAGCCTTTGTTTAATTAGGGCTCACTCGATTTCGCTATTATTTACAATGCTCCACAGAACTCATTCACCAGGTAGCCGATTCTTGAGTCACCTGACACGGTGTACTTTGTAAGCTACACCACGACACCTGTATTGTTCTGAAATAAACATGATACATTAATCATGAAGTGCGAAATTGCAGGCTCTAGATGCACAGTCCCAAAGTGTGGGTACTTCTCTTGCATGCGTATGAGCTGTAGGCCGCCAATGCGATTGATTTGGAGGAATGAACTGTTGTGTAAATACGCCTTAACCAAGGTTGGAAGAATGGTGCTGGTTTGCTTTCCTGCTGTGAGAATAACCTATTCACTTCCAGCAAGCGTTGTTGGTTGAGTTTGACCTGGTCCGGATCTTAAAATAGCTCATCTCACTCCTTTACTTAAAAGCCGCCACTTCTCACCTCCTCGCTTCCTCTTTAGGCCTATACAGTTAACAATCGTCTATGTACCCTCCATCGTCGCATATCTGCACAGCATTATGTATTTTCCATTGACGGGTGAGCATTTTTACATGCCAAGCACGATTTTTTGCCCTATGTAAGAACAGAAATTGTTCCTCACCATCAGTCACTGTCCTCATGTCTTGACTATCGCAGCTACTATCGGATCTGACGAAACATAATCCATTGCTAGTACCCAACGAACAAGTGATTTTCGTTCCAGTTCAACCACCCAATCGGCCTGACCTGTTTTAACCTACAGCTTGCAAGTGATATGTTAGTTACTTTGTCGTTTGGAACGCAATAATCCCCTTTTGCGAATTCTGCAGTCTAATCAACCTTTTGCACCACCCGAGGTTGCATGAGGTTGCACACAAAACTGTGCGTCGTTATATAACTCCGCTACGCAGAATTATGTCCGAGACAAGTGTGAAAGTGTGTGGGAATCGAAGTAAATGTTGCATGGTGTCACACTAGGTGACTGCGTCTTTCCAGCACCCATCTCAAGCACACGGTGTGAATGGCCACAAGTCAAAAGCAGAGTTGGCCTTTGGCAGCAATATTGTTGTGAAGTGTGGAAAGCAACAGCAACAGCAGCAGCAGCAGCAGCAGTAGCACACCTACATCAGAGTCATGGTCGATGTGCACATGTGCAGCCAGCCCCATTCTGGCAGTTTGTTTTGTGGTCTGTGTATATCACAAGTGCGCATCCTATGATACCATCTCATGCCCCATCTTCTGTCAGGACGTTAATTTTAATCATCGGAGCAAAATGATCTATTGTGGTTATGCTTCCAAAATGTCGCTGGTAAGGAAAGTGGTTAGTGGGGCAACAAGTAGCACATAATGGGAAGAACGTTGGGATTGAGAAGGAAGTCCAATCCAATTGACCGTGTGTGTGGATGCGTGACTGCCAGACGTAGAGTCCAGCAGAGGAAGGTCAAACCTCTGCAGTGTCATAGTGACTCGTGGAAATCATTGAGTTCAAATGCGAGTCATGATGTGAATTGGCACACATTTTCATATTATGCGCCTTATAACAGCAGTTGCAGAAGCTTGAGGCTACAATAAATACTACAGTCCCTGTTTCCCTGTGCAGATGAGCTTACAGTCCCACATGCCGATAACTTTTGTGCGTCGTGCCGCACATCAATGCCAATGCCAAATCCTAACTCCAACGCACCTTAACAATAACGCGCCTTGCTTTGCTGTGCTGTAGAAAAGAATGCTGAGAAATTGATGAAAAAAGGCGAAAGATGAGAAGGCCAATGGAACATCAAATGCAATAAAACGAGCCGATATCTCATTTTCCACTGGATGATTCAATATAGCTGCCTAAAGCATGGTCTAACAATCGCATCTCAATTCTACACTGAGGACGGGGAAATGCTACTCCTCTATCTAGGCACAGGTTCGTATGCAAGACATCTTGTAGGCACGCCTTTTGACTTCAACAACTTGCTATACTATCCACCCTTTCATCATCCATCTCTCCATCGACCCCAATCTCCACATCGACGCAGCGATTTGAAACAATGCTGACAAGTAAACTTAAATTAGACCCTTCATTCCGCACGTTTCCACCAACATCTGCACCAGTACTAACGAATAACTGCAAACTTTACTCGTCTGGCAGGCATAATCTAAACTATCCAATTTTCATTAATCTTCGTTCAACTATCAAGCATATTCTCATTACGTGGGGCGAGCTTTGGATTCCGAATGGCGTTAAAAGTATTTACAAGTAACCAGGCACGCATTCATCCCATTTCTACTTCTCAACAATTGCGTTTGTTCGTCTCTTGAGTGGTAGATTAGTGCAAAGCCATTAACACGGAGACAATGTCGAAAGAAAATCAGGTAAGCAAGTGATGCGAGAAATCAGGAGGCGTCAGGAGATGGCAGCTGAGTGGAGGCCTTGCACGATTTGTTTTGTTTCCATCTGATTTTATGGCCGACGAGAGGAATAAGTCTGCCTTGTAGGATATTTCTACGTTGTTCGACCAAAGCGGATGCTTAAGAAACGATTTCGGCGGACATGTTGCACCGAATAAGATGGAGGCAAATGAATGAAGCTGTAGAATTTAACCAGCATAATCCAAGATGAGAGGAGAAGTCTTGCATGTCCGTCAGTGGTAATGGATGCTGGACTGAGTGTAATTCGAAGTTCATAGCTCAGTCAAACCTCCAACATAGACTCAAAATAGTTTTACGTTAGTTAAATCGTTTTGAATGCAAAGAGTTTCGAGTAATGTCTATGGAGACTTCCTCGGCAATATAAGTACGTAATAGCGTTCATTGGTCTATAAATAGAAGCTATTATTTTCACAAGGAATTCTAGGCACAGGAATTTAGCTTTGAAATGGCAAGCGTGCAATCCTGATTCCTGACGCACTTGCTGATGGGATTATTGAATCGCCCTGCATGATGAGGAATGGCCTACTTACTATGGTCAGCAGTGAGGGATTTGCATCTTCGAAGAACGCGAATGACATGGGCGCATTCACGGACCAAAAGTCCATATTTTGTCCAAGCTTTTGCTCTGGTGACCAGGATAGTTTGGGGTTAGCATGATGCAGAGTGGTCTAAAGCAGTAATGCAGTGGATGATTAGGCACTGGAAACATTTTCTCTGGTCCATTCAAGCGCATCCAGTTGCAGACAATGCGAGTTCCAAGACACACGCAACACCGTTTTTAGCAAAGACTACTTCGCAAGAATGACGATTTGCAATTTGATGGCGGACATTCCTTGCACCTGTTCCACCAGTCCTAAGGAAACAAATGACTAGGCCTACTGACTTCATTAGTCTCGCAATCATGCAAGCGGTGACGTGTACTCCATCTTCAGGGACCCATTTAGATGGAGCACGTCCACGATCGACCTCACTATGCAGATGGAATTACTATTCATCTGCCTGCAATCGAGTCACTCTTAGGTGCTTTCTCAACTACTTCCATTCAAGCATGTGCAGTGGGTTTGCCCTTTGTAGCCAAACATTCGGCAGAAGTTTTAAGGTGTTTTCTTGGCTTATGAAGCTAGATAAGTACACGCGTCTTACGTGGACCGCTGTCGCCACTGTCTTAGGTGACCAGAGTTTGCATCACCTAGTCTATCCAGGGCTGTTGGAGTTGAAATCTCCTTGTTATGCTCTCATGCCACCTTCCTGTAGGCAACCGAACTCTATTTCGTGATTCGTAGTATTTCTCTGCCGTCTGCTCCATATGGTTGTCATCTGCAAAGCGCATGCAAGGTGTAGGATTATTTTAATAGACAACAGTGTGTTGCAGGACTCGAGTGCTAATGTATAGAACCCATGTGACCTACGGGGAAATGTGGAACATCCGTTGCCCATCTGATTCCCTATCAACGGTAGCAGGCCCTAAAGCTTGCGTCGTGTTTATTTAGTGCAAGCAACCGATTCTTACTTCTTTGAAGTAATCGAAGTTAATGCACGAGTAATGACGATATCGCTTAAGAGTGAGCCAGCTGGAGTCATTTTTATGTGCTTTGCCTAGACGACTTCTGTCCTCGAGCAAAACAATGCGAGTGCACCATTGACACGTAGTTTCAGTCTGCCAACCAACAGTGTTCCTGTGATTGTGGACGAAAACATGAGGTAACCTCATCTTTGCATTCCATTATTTATTCTTTGACATGTTTCAAATGCGAAGCATCTGAATGCGGCCGCAGTCAACTAACGATGTTACGGGTTCAGAAGTGAAGAGGAAGGCAAACCTGTTTCTAGTGGATGTATACTATCACGCGGAAGCAGATGCTAACACTGACAGGGTGGTCAAACGACGACAATAACTCCTACGCTGCATCATCGGAATTCATGCGCCTTTGTTCCCACCACCCTGCACATGGAGGATACCAGAGAGGTGCGGTCAGCCATGGCCGCCACCCTCTCACTGCTGCTTTGACGTGTCCACCGATCGCGATGACGATTGGCTTGATCGGCTTATTTGACTATCCGTGCTGTTCGTTTTGAGATTCTGAAATCGTGGGTGCGGTCATCGCTGTTTAGCCGTAAAATTAAGCATTTGGGAATCATGATCGAATTATTAATTACGTGCGTGAATGGAATAACATAAATTTTGCCATATTTGCCATGTGTGAGTTGGATTAGGGCTACTTTACGAGTGGTTACCACAAAGAGAAACGCTAAGGGGTAGTTGCGACAGTAGGTGGGTTACAGCATGGTATCAAGGTAGTAGATGGTTTGAATGGTGCAAAGGATACTAAAAATTAAACGAGTAAAACTCTGATCCGCCCTTATTAGCTTGCTTTTACACTTCTCGTGAAACGGGTTACTGTCCAACGCGGATGGATGGCACCAGATGGAACTGGATCCGAGTAGTTGGTGCTAGATGTGTAACCGAACCCAACTGATCGGAGGAAACGCTCAACTCTTACAGCTAGGCTTATTTAAATCCGAGCAGAATGGTGACGCATTTACCATTGTTGTTTCTTCAAGTTTGGTTTGCTACGCCTACCAATGCACCACTTGGGTCCATTCTGAAGTCATCTTTGCAAGTTATCTTAAGTGGTCATTCGAGACCTAGTTCTTCCGTCTCACTACCCTCGAGTCCATGAGAGTAGCTACTTGACGGGAGAAGAGAAGAAAGTCAGTGTTTAGTGCATCCTCATTAAAGAAGTCGATGGCAGTCAAGATGATGAAATGAACGCAAAGCAAAGAGCCATGACAGTGGTAGACGGGAATGTTTGATGGTTTTATTAAGGTGGCCTGTGACCATTGAATTCAAGGTATCGAGAACACGCTGACCGTCAAATTACAGATCACGAATAAGTTGTTTTGAAACTCGCCTCATCTCCGTCCAAGCGGCATTCACTTTTCCCAAACATCCACTGATAATGCTTTTGTTTAGCAAACCACGGTCACAAAACACATCTTTTCGTTGAACATGCAACGTTTTTAATGAAGACAAACTCCTCGATGTGTCCAGCACCCACGCATTTCTGCAGCCGAACGGGAGCGAATATGGTGATATTTGGATTCCTCCTCCCCACCTGCAACGGGGATTTCAACTTAGCCAACTGCAGCAGTGAAGTTAAGTCGAAGTGCATGTAAATGCACAAAAGGCGCTTCGACAATCACATTCAGGCGCCCTGCAGAGAACCACCGCCTATCTTGACGCCTATTAATCAGCGGGCATGCAATGCCCCATTCAGCTGTTGAGATTGGGCAGATTTACTACGCATTATATTGGGAGGAATAGAAGTGGCAATAGTGCGGGGTAGAAATGTAGCAGAAATGCAATTTTCACACACAAATTCTACCCTGTCGTATAAGGTCAGTGAGTGAATTTGAAATACTTACTGGGTCTGGCGAAGCTGAAGCGGATGCAATGCAATGAGTGTCTGTGATTGTTGCGGTACCACAAGGACCATCACAACCTATGTGCCCTTGCTAAGTTGACAAAGTCGTAGGTGGGAAACATTCGCCTGCATAAACATGGTTTTCAAACATGATGAATGACCATTTCTTGCATGCTGCATTCAGATCCTAATTCGTATCATGCAAGTCGTTCTCTTTTGGACTGGTATGGCTAATGCATGACAACAAATGCATCACCCTCCCACGTGGCAACAGTGCCTACGTAGTTACGTTTAGGGTGGGTGTTTCATTTAATTATGCACCATAGAGGCGTTGCTGAAAGATGATAGGAGCCTTGAATGCGCACAAAAGCACCAAGTGTTATTTTGGTGAGGAAGTCAGAGGTCGCCTTATCGCGAGAAATGAAGGAGCGACACACGAATAGACCTCTTGCTAATCCACACCAAACCATCTTGATGGCTTATTTGCCCACTGCAACAACTACAGTGTTTGCGCCAAAGGGATGAATGTTGCTGTCGTTATGTAATTACGTCGTCAGCTATTTTGCAGTTACCAACGTATTCCTCCTAGCTATCATTCGATTTAAGCGTTTCTTTAAAAATTTCTGCGACAATAACTTCTTTAGCATGCGAATAATTTAAGGTAGTGTTGGATGATATGTGCACAACCAATGCCCACTATTAAATAGGCACCTAGGAAGTAGCCGGCGCGTGTGGAGGGGAAGTATTCCGCTCTGGCCAAGAGAACACAAATAGGTGGACTGTGACAAAGGCATGGAGGCACAGTCACGCAATCGGTCAGCCCAAACAGTTGTCTACGGTTTCTTGAAGGGTGAATCCTCCAGAGTCGCGAATCCATCAATTTGGTCAGAGTAAACGTTGCGCCATCCTTGGCGTCCTTGGTGTATGGTGAGGAGCAGCTGCTGTTGTTAGCCACCACTTTGTCATTCGATCAAATCAAGAACAGTAGATTACTATATGAAGTGACTCACTACAGAAGAAGCGGACTAGCACTCAGTGCGAGCACCTTAAAATGACCGTGGCATGAGTGCCTGATACAGCTCTTTCAGCCAACATTCCGATGCACTGTATTAATCCCTTCCCTTTACTCTCCATTTTTACGTCCGCAGGGAAAGACTAAGACGCTGATGATGCAGTGTACGATAGAAATCGCTTGATGAAGTGAGGAGAAACTGCCACCGGGACTCCGCATCACTGACCACTGTGCGAATTTACTATCCAATCAAATCGCGACCACTCTGGTTGAAGGCGCACTGCTTGATTTAGGACCTTATGCTTTACTTTCTTCCCGTGAATCCGTTCGTTCATTGGTTTCTTTTCCTGCGTGCCATGCCACTCCTTGTAACCAAGTTTCCTCCCTACGAAGAGTTGCTGCCCCCTAAGGCTTGCGGTTGAATAGTCACTATGGATATAGCCCACTTTAAGATGGCTAAAGTGTTTACTATGCTTCATTTAATTAGGCATTCTAATAAAGCATACATCATTTTGAAAGATACTGCATGAAATTGGATGGTGCACCAAAGAAACTAATAAATCGAAATCGAGGAAAAGCCAACTAATCAGAAACAAATTTTGCAAAAGTGATATGAACTGAAGCGACTAAGGGTCGCAAAGGCTGCAATAGACTTATCTATGAATGAATGGATGGAGGAATCGCGACGGAAGGGAATGGCGTTTGAGTAGCTAGGGGAAGAAGTCGGTGAATAAGTGCAGGTATCAAATGAGTGGATGATAGGATGAAGTAATCGTGCACGGATGAGTGAGTAGGGACAAACAAATGGGCTACGATGGCATGGACAAATAGGCTTAAGGCATCGGAAGTGTCTAAGCAGAGGGCGATTAAATTAAGGAATGTGCTTGCAATAAATGAGCAAATTGCCATAACGAACGAGTCTTGAGGATGGGAAGATAGTGGGCAATGCATGGCTGAAGGAATTCGGGAATGACCGTGGTTGGGAATGAGACATTGGTCAAGGAATCGTAACAGTGCAAACAAGTTGGAATGCAGGATTCCATTAGGAATAAATGAAGAAATTTGAGCCAAACAAAAAATTTGATAGTGTGTGAGCTGGTAGAAGGAGTCAGAGGTGGATAAGCGGAATGATTGGCAATTGGGAATAAATCAGGAGTAAAGTAAATAATTGTGAATGACTGAACAATGTTAACTAAAAGAGACGTCGCATAGAAACACGTCTTTGCCAATGCGTTGGCGACTCTTTGTCATTTACAATGACCACCTTATGACGCAGTCATTGAAACCTCCACAGTAACTTCGAAATGCGTGGGCACATTACTCACGTCGCAGAGTGCTGGCATATCTTCTGACTTGTCTTGTTCGTGCCAATTGAAAATGGAATGAAATGCGTGAAGCGAATTTGCCTACTTGCAGAAGCTAGAGGAATGACAGCGTGGGTAGAATGATTGCACAAATGACAATGATAAGTGCGAACCCGGTTAATAGGCGGAAGGATGCCTACGGTGGTATTTCTGTGCATAACACACGAACATAATCAACGAATCGCTCAATGCGCAGTTGAGTGCTTCAACTTTGGCCTCATCATTGCAGCCGATTAGCGTGAGAGCTTTAATAGCACACAACTCACGTGTCGGAAGCGCGTGGGAGTGAAGTTGGTGCTCACCGTGTGTGTTTACATGCAAAACACCCTTATTTACAGGTGAGCTACGCGGGCACATCTGGGTGTTGCCCACCATTCCCAATTCGTGCACGAAGCATAAGCAAATGTCCTGGTGACTGTGATCGAAGCCTATAGGTTACTCATATCTTAAAGCCTTGCCTAGAAGCATCTGAAATGACTTCGTTACGTGCAGTGGCATGGAGTATTGGGACGAATTGGCCACAAATTCCTGACACATCCATGCTATTTTGACGCTCTCGACGACGGCTACTGAAGTCCTAGTGACATCAATGTTCGACAATGCGTTGACCTAGACATTGCAACCCTTCACGAGAAATTGGGCACCCCACACATACTCAACGGCTGCATTTGTGACAAATTAGCCAATTTTGCACACATCGTCGAAGTTATCCAAATAAAGTGGCGCAGCAGGGTATGACATCTCTCCTCAGAAAAATAGATGATTTAGGATTCATAATTCCCTCTTTTGTGCGTCTCGTCTTTGTCAGCGTGGTTTTGAAGCCTACAACACTTTCCTTGCAATAAGAACAGCTCAAAATGAAGGCATCGAATCTGCGACTCTGGCCTCTGGTTGAGGCAGTACGAAACTATATTTGTGGCAAACGAAGCGTAAGAAGGTCCCAATAAGATTTGTCAGATGAGTGAGAGCCTTAGGCAGATGCACGAAACCACTTATCGAGGCTTAGAGATGGATTATGCTGAGGAGGAGTTCGGTTCTTCTCCTTGATTTGTGGCATGCTGCAAGGGTACGGATTAACTTCTGCACCTGCACCTCTGATGACCGACTTTCAATGCTCCATGCTTCCTCAATGCATTGCCAATAAGTTTTAACCAACGCAAACTAATTTATATTAAAGGATGATGCGGACTACCACCAGAAGAAATGGAGCACTGGAATAGCGATCCTTTCGCAATTGCAGCAACGTGATGAAACTCGTACAACATTTATGGAAACAAACTGGTAAAAGAAGCCTTTAGATTGCATGAAAAACTCTTGACTACACAATAAATGTGTTTATGGCGTAGGGGCCTTAGGGCAGAAATCGCTGACTCTTTTGTCAATTGAAGACAGCAAATGCAAGGCGATCGGTAAAGTATAAGGGTGATCTCTGCCAGTCGAAAACGCCATGCCAGTTATGCTGCCTTATTTGCGTTCTGAGCCTTGCCTCAATAATTCGAAACATGCAACTACTAACTTAACTTTTGTTTTGACCATGGCACGCACGATGCAGAGCATTTGGTGCAAAACATAAAGTTGTGCAAATCCTGTCCCTCAGCGGACAGCAAAAGACCTGGTGCGGAAAACGTGCGCATTATTAAAGCAATCTCTATTCACCACAACGAGGCGATAATGAGCTGCGTTGTGAGGTTTCGGAACAAGACCACTTGGGATTGCAAAAGTCAAGTGGCCTCCAGTGAGCCAAAGGTAATTTCATTGCAAACGGAAGAGATACGATGGGCTCTTCTTTTGTGAGTAAACCATCTGCCAGGTTTCGTCCTTAACATACTTTGTTTTTTTTAATTTTAGACAGCAACGTGAGCTTAGAGAAGTGGTTCATTGCATTTAAAAATGTAAGGGGCGACGTACCCTACACAGTAATATATTTTAAGCCATTCTGCATAGAGCATGGAAAGACCCAATCCTAAGCAACTTAAAACAGCCTCCCAAGTCTAAATGTGTTTATGTGTGTTCAATGACAGGCGATTCTGATCTGCAAACGTGCTACACGCATTTACAAATAGACTTAACTTAATGCAAATCGAGAGGAGCTATTCATCTGAAAGGGAATTAGTCCCATGGTCACTACAGGCGCCCGCTCAGATGATTTCAAGACGGGGCAATTCGCAAAGCGTCCTATGCGATTTTGAGAATCGTGAGGATTGTTTGATCTAACTCAAAATAGGACATGTAAGGCGATAGCATTGATCATGACTTCCCTCTCCTCATGCATTATTATACGTATTTTACCTATGCAAAACCAACTTGCTTCCGCTCACGCTTCATTTAATGCAATTTGACTTAGTGAATATAATTTTCTACACCACTCCTACGAAGTTAGCAGCAACGTTGCATGCATTTGTCATCCTGCTTGATTTTGTGCGTTCATCTTTAAGCAAAGCGGAACACGTTTGCGTTTATCGCCTTCCCAGCCACGACGACAAATGCATTCCTCTTGCGTTGTGTGGAACTTGGTGTTTTCGATAATGAAAAACTGCGGGAAATCGAACAATTTACGGTGCTGGTGATGTGGGATTTGCCAGTCGAAACTGATGGTTGGATTATTGACTGCACCACTGCATGGAGTCGTAATGATATGAGGCGGAAAAGTACTCGACTCTCCTCTATTCATGTAAATGTCCTTGCGAGATATGAACCGGGGCAGACCATGTCTTCCTCTCTTCGTGCACACAATCGGCAGCATGTTCCGGTGACATCTGACTGCATCGATGTCGTCAGCAAAGCTTAGACAAAGTTAACAGCAGCATTAGAATTAGGTCATTTCGTCCAACTCGTTTTAGCAAAGACTCTACTCTGACTTAAAATCTGACATGCTAATTCGGAGAGAGTCATCATGCGCTTGTCTTGCCTGCTTACTCATCATTTGCCTTGCAGAAGTGTTTTTGCTAGAAATCTACTGGAAAGGAAACAAAAACAGACCTGTGGCACGTATTTCGATGCCTAGCGATGCAGTTTACTACTGTTTTCCTCTTCTACTAACGTCGCGCAAAACAAAGAACTGAAGACCTCGCTGGACAAGTGGGCAACGTTGATGACCTCTGCGTTATTGCTGCGAGCCTCATATGCTCTGCACATCGATGTCCCAATGGTGTCGGTGCTTTTGCCATTTGTGCTACTTCAACATGTGGCCCAACCACTCCAGCTGAAAACTGCAGTCATTTGGCAAGTTTACAATGCTGACATGTGGAATTGCAGCCATGAATATACGCAGACAGCTAGAACGATTAAATGCTGCCTTAAAATTGGTTGTCTGCAACGCAGCCTCTGACAGATCAGCCCGTCCATGAATCAGTACTCATTTACTTGGTGATTCTGGCAAACCATGTTATAAGTCGGTATCTTCACTCTCTCATTTCCCCCTTCCATTCGATCGTGTAGGTCAATTTTTATCCAAACGAGCTGATGATCAAAGTCAAAAAGTAGTCGTGATTAAAATAATAAAACATCCGTCTGATTTCCTTAAAAAATTCGATAATTTTAAACGGATTTTACGCTTGCTTTCCTATGCTTATTTGCTTTTATTTGGCCAACTTGTTGTTTCGTCCTGTTTAGAAGGTGATAATGAGGGAGCAGGTTGTATGGTAGGGACATTTGCTTGTTGTCGATTCAGACAATTGCGATTAAAGACATGTGTTAATGGAGTAATGAGTTCTCATGCCAACTAGCAACGAAAAATGATAAAAGTATCTCAGTAGTGGAGCTGAATTCCAGTACCCGAAGAAGAGCAAGTCTGAATGCGTTTGTTGCTACGATATGTGCTTACTACATGGAATTGACTGTCAACGAATTGGAGGTGAAAGATCTGATGAAGGTTAGTCTCGCATGTCGGCCTTAACGTGATGGATTTGTCTTTTTACTAAGAATAATGAGTAGCAGTAAATCTGCCCCTATCCTTATTCGACAATTCCCGTGCGGTCACATGCCTCTGGCGTGGCGATGAACAAATGCCTGAAACACCATTCCCCACACGCCAGATGTGGGCCGTAACAGATCATTCCTTCATTAACGACCGCACAAGCATGGTCGGCTGAGACCGCATTTTCATTTGCGCAAAGGGCATCCATTTCCACACCTGCTTTCCATTAACTCCAACCAACCGTGGCATCAGCAATGACAGTGTTTGACTACTATCGAAATGCCATATTAGAGACGACTAATAATCCACAGTGACCAGTCTGTATTGACAACTAATGCAATGACGAGCACACCGAAGGGAAATGCGTACCTGCTCACTCCTCCTCTTTCGGTCTTAAGTTGACTAGCCAACATGTTTGCACTTGTGGTGCTACTTCGAGTAAACAACTGCTAACACATAGCTCACATTGCTCACTAGTTGACTAATGCTAAAACGCCCATTTGCAACGGAATTTCCCTAAAGCCTTGATGGCAGTGAGTAGACAAGTGGTGAACTTTGCAACTATGCCAAGACTTCCGATTCATGTGGCTGCACTCGACCATTTCGGAGGCGCTCTGCAGCAAATTCAGGCCGCAGATTGCCACACCGCACCAATCTTGCAATCGAAAATGCTTTTACTTTTTAACGAAGAGGCGCAAGTAGGGGTTCTCGGCAGATTAGTTCTCTTGAGAAATTTCGCGATTCAGTGCCACACAAGAACTAGATATCGCTCTTAATGTAGAATGGGGAGAGGGCATGATCGCAGGAGAAATTGAAGTTATTTTCTCATCTTTGGGCAAATTGAGCACTCTTAACGCCTTTTTTAATCAAACCTCTCCGTTCGACACATAGATGGTGCACCGATGGTACTGCATCGCCACGTCTTTATGCAGAGCAGCATTTTCTGTGTCCTAAGTAGGCCTTGGTTTCAATACGCTGCTTTTGGAACTGAGGATGCGTATCCAAACAATGGCAAATTATTGTCATGTATCGTTATTATGTTTTATGCAGAGCAGCTTATGATGGATCAGGGTAGTGGTGGAGGTAGTGTCGTTTTGCTTGACATTTTGAAGGTCGTTTGACAGTAGGCGTCTACGTTGAGTTGTTGACTGAAATTCTCGCATGCTAACCAATCTCCGCTTCACGATCCAATTGTCTGGCACATAAGTACGCACGAGCCACTCCTCCAGTTGAGGATGGGTGGCATGGTAAAGGTTATTTCATGTCGCCACTTTGTTGTCTACTGCTCTGGCACGCAGTGATTTCTTTAAATTTCACTTGACTCATCTTATTTGTCACTTAGGTAGTAATTTCACGCATGGCTAAATAGGACAAATGACCTGAACCCTCCACTACTCTTGGGCTGCACCTTACGCAATGCGATAATTGAGGGATTTCTGATGCTAACGCATTGGTGTGCCTGGAAAAGCATTCAAACGATTGGGCATCTGAGCCCACTGCCGTGATGACTAAAAAGGCAGAACTTGAGAGGGATTAGCTAAAGTGCAGTAGAAGGCGAGCCGAAACAGCACAACGTTTTATGATCCAGCATAAAACGCTTGAGTAAAGCCTATTCCATCCTCCACAGGTGCGGAGTCCCCTCAGTCACGGGGTCACGAGTCGTTGCATTTGAATCGGGACCATTGAGCGCCATGGAACGCCAAGGTGACGGTGAATTCGTAAGTTAGCCACGCAGTAGAAATGACATGCATTGATTTGGAAGGGCTCACTTAAAGTGGCGTTTAACCAAAAGCCAGCATTGCCCACATGTGGTGATAGTGCAACACTGCTACTGGTGCGCGCACATTTTAAAGCGTGAAGTGGCAACTGTAAATGACTGCTGCTTCGTTAGCAAGACACAGCTCTGTGGCACCCCGTGTAGCAAGAATGGAGGCATGCTGGCTTTACTTGATTTGCAGTGAAGAGGTGCCATGAAATTAATGCGAGATTTTTGCGCCTTAGATCGTGTCAGCATCACCGTGGCCGATGTGTTGGCGCAAAATAGCTTGATGATGATAAATGCCATTACTGATCTAGCTACCTCTATGACAACATTCCTTGTGCTGCAATGTAAGTTTGTGCAGCTTGATCAAAGTAAACTTGATCATTTATATCACACGCTAAACCTTTATGCTGGACAAGGATGATGACGAACAAAGTGTAAATGCGATGCCCCTAAAAACTAGTTTGCCACCATAATTATTGCATTCATAACGATACGAAGCATGCGGCAGAATGATGTACCCAATATTTTGCAACAGCACCACATGGTTTGATTCTTATGCGTTTGTCCGATAGCATAGCTATCACTTCACAGTTCGTGCTTATGTAGGTTTTTCTTGATTCTCTGCAAAATCCTTACTGAAATAGATAAACAACACTTCTTTTGTCTCACTATGGACGCAGTTGACGTGATTCGCGAAAGACATGGAGTCGATTATCGTTAGTTTTGCTGTTGAAGGAGCGAAGAGTCACTCATCGGTATGTCTTAATGGTTTTCCACTTTGCCGACTCGAGTGTGATAAGCTGCATGAAGACACATTTGCTATTCCCTCACCCTGATTCAATGCGAAATCTGACGCAACATTTGCCGGTAGGGTGAAAGTCTCTCCAACGAAGTGTGAGAGATCTGTGGTGATGGCCACACTTTCAACGTACCCTGTGCCACCACAACTCAACACACGCTTCTACGATGCTACTGTGCACTACTGCTAGTAGACTTTGCACCTAACATGCACGCATAGTAAATAGGTCGCATTTGACATCGACGCACAAGCTCATTGTTCGGAGTGGGGAAGTGAGCTCGGTGTTAGCGAAAGCAGTGTTTGTGGTGAGCCACACGACCTTCGAAATGCAAGCAAGCAGAGATCCAGCAATCGGAAATGGCTCAGCTCCAAATCCGCTTATTTAATTTGCAGTTGCAAGCAGACGCTATCACTTCATCGAATGAGTTCATATAAAGTTAAATCTTCTGCGACTGAAATAGGTTGTTTATTTAAGTAACGTGAATGGAAGAATGCATGAAGACCGCTGTGACACATCTAGTTGTTCTCATTTATTCCCAACGCGTACATTCGACATAAGTGAGTACTTGCGTTCTTGTGATTGTGGCTGACGCTAGAGGTACTTTAATAACTGATAGTGCTGCCCACGGCCATGTCCTCATATTGCTTACTTTTAGTCCGTCCAAACATTTGTGCTCACATAATGCCATTCTCCGCACATTTATCATGCAGACGCTTCAACCGTCCTTTGAGAGGAATATTGGCTGGCTCAAATGCATTCATTGAATCCACCCATCCATTTACCCTTGCGTAAATAAAAAATGTTGCCAGCTATTGCGCAGTCTACAACGTATCCTTCCAAAGTAAAGTCGCCCACTTTTGACGAATTCGAATACTGATCCACGCTTTTGCAGTGGATCCTCTGACATTCCAGCCAAAATTCTACAGAACTGAGTGGTACCTCCCCTTTTCAAGAGATTATTTGCCATCGTTTTATGTCCAGAACGGCAACATTCTTGACGTTGCACACTTCGTCGGCCATTACTTTGGCACTCCACAAGTTATCAGATGCCTTTCAATAGCAGCATGGAGGAAGAACTCTCGTCCGATCTCCATGTCGACGGTGCGTAACTCTGCGAAGAAAATCGAGAGTGTTAGTCGTGTAACGCGCGAGCTTGCCTCACAAAGTAGGAAGTGGTCGTGAATGCGTCGCCTCGACACTTAAGTGAAGCTAAAATTCTCTCCACGTATGCTGAGTTCATGCATAATAAAGGGGTTTTAATATGAATAATCTTTTAAGAAATTGTGAACGATCGGCATTCGGTTGCATCCCCCGTTTTTGTAGTGACAGCAAATGCGGGCGAGGCAAAGTCAATGGAGCTGACACAGACCTGACGAAACGAAGCGTTGCGCGGAATGCGAAATCGTGCTTGTTTATTCAATGTCTTGGATGTGTGTCTTACCGAATGAGGTTAACGGGCTCTGCCCTTTCCAGCATTCTAAAAGACAAAATTCGCAAAAGGCACTTCAAGAACGCATTGTGTAAGGGAGAACGGATGGAGGGAATCGCGTTGCACTCTAACTTACCAGTGCATTCTGCCACTTTCGGTGAGACTCCCAAAGCCGAAGATGCAATTCTTAATACTTAAATGCTTTTAATCTTGCTGAAGCTGCACGTTGTGTGTTTTAATCAAACGAGAGGAAAAATCCATGTTAGTGGTCGCAATTTTGATAATTGTATACGTCTGATTTGTTTCCTCACCACTTGGCGTATAATCCACGGACACTGCCACAAGCGAACCTTTAGCATTCCAAACAAAGTTTCATACATTACTTCGGAATTTGTAGCAAATTTGTTAATAGAAAATGCGCATATCTGAGGTTGCATTTTTCTCCACGTAATCTGCGAGACTGAGTGGCAACATCGGCTTTGGAAATGCGCTTCAAACTATGGTAGATGGAGCTTGTTCTCTAAGGACAGTAAGTTCCCGATTGAAAGCATGGTCGAGGTGAGTTTGCTGTCATTTCAATGATCATGTGAGGTCGCTAAAATACATTCTGATTAAACACAAAAGAAAATTGGAAGAGCACTGCGTAGGTGATGTTTTGAACTGATTGCAGGCGGCGCTAGTGCTTTCTGCGAAGTTACTCCCTCTTCATGAGCCATGAAGGAAGAGCGGTCAAGAGCAGCAGTTGAAACTGCCATATGGTGGACTAGTAAAATTGAATTCCCGTAGAGGAAGCAAATAAAGGAGCAAATGATGTATGGTCCAACTTTGCAATGACCAGGTAACCTCCTTTGCTCTCTAGTGATTACCATCAAAGCTTTGCCTTCCTCTACCCAATCCTGTATCAGGCATTCATTTTAAGCAATTCATTTACTACGCCGATGATGTGGGCACAATAGATGCCCTTTCGCCAATTATTCAAGTCGGCTGTTGCCCTTACGATAAACTGCACATCCATTTATGTCACATTGTTGTAAGTGCTTCGAAAATGGCACGGAACAATTGCATCAAATGCTCTTAGAATGCACGCACAATTGGGAAGATTTCCACGGACGTGGATAATTGTGCATGGAAGTATGGTCGGTAAAACTCGAGCAGCATTAGAATGCATATAGTCAGCCTATGCAATGGAATAATTGTCTAAGGCCGTGGTTAAATAGGCAGTGCCGGTGTCATGGAAAGTGGCAAAATAGCGTGGGTTAGCGCAGAATGAGGGTCTGCGCTCCGATAATGTGAAGGTGGAATGCGCCGAGTGCAGATGAACCTGATTAGTAGGTCGTGCGTCACTATCCTGTCGAAAAAGTCAAGGCTAAGCGCATTGCTTCTGTCTCTCATGATCTGCCTCGTTGGGGCGACAGTTTGACACGGCAAAATACTCAACGCTGCAGCAGTCCAGAGGCCTCTGACTGTTCACTAACTGCACTGGTGATGATCCGCTTAATCAGGCAAACAAATGACCTGCCAAGTCGGCGCTGTCATAGTTTTCCAGTCTGAAGGGATGGTGATGACCGAGTTTGTGCATAGCTGCAGCCCTACTAAGCAAACGTTTAAGGCCGATGATAATGCAGAAGACGACCGCCACACTGGGTGTTCTTGAAGCTTTCCTTGCCTTGCTTTGACGCTGTTTATCCAGCTAGTCAGTAATTTGCCACTGTGCTTCAGCTAGATGAGCGAAAATGACTAATTTTATCTCTATGGTCGAACTAGACGAATTTCTTTACTGTTCCTGACCTAAAATCTGAATTCCGTGTAGCCAAAATAGCATAACTTACGCTCTATTACGCGGGACTACACTCTTCCAAGCTCACTTTACAGCAAACTCTAGACGAGTGTCCTAGTAGAGCTGTCTTTACAGACGACGTGTTAGAGTAGAGAGGGAATCGCAGACCCGCTGCTAATGCAAATTGAGTTGAAACGTGGGGGAAAAATCCCGAGGATTACTTAAACTCGTTGATTTTGCAGCAAATAGAGCTGTAGCATGAGCTCAGCAAACAATGACACCATGAGCATTTTGACTCAAATATGAATTTCGCCCCGTAGCATAGAACCTTGGATAAACGCCCTAAGAAGTCTCAAGTAATTTATACAGCCAAGTAAACCCTAACTCCGTAAAGCAGTGACAATATGAAAATGGTTTATGCCGGTGGTTTGGGCCTTCAAGCTCAGTTCATTCGCATTACACGCCGGCTTCCATTTATGGCCTCAGGCGTAACCTGATTTGACAGCGTAATGTTTGCAACACTATCGTGATATTTTGTGTTTAAGTGATCAACTTTGCCATCCACTGAGAATTCATCAGTTCTTCTAGTATCTCCATCAACTGCTATCACCAGCATATGCCCCACTTAGAGATCATGAACGCATAATGGAGTGCTACAACATTCCTGTCGCGATCATCATGATGGCCAAACGCGTCATGCCGTGCGACTGCTTCTTCAGTCCAAGTGAAATAAACTGCCATCAAAACCACTCACCGTTAGTGTATTTCTAAATCACTAATCGTCCCGTTATTTCACACAACTGCCTCCATACTATTAGCCTTCTAATATCTTTCAGATGTAGACTCTACGACCCGTTTGAAGCTGCTCCTGTGTTGCATTTTCGTGGGTAGAATTAATTTGCCCTTCAAACTACTTTGCCATACGCTAAAACGCAGTTGCTTGTAGCTAGGTAAAACTCCACAATCATGCGCGTGAGTTCAGATGAAGTTAAGTTACCATATACATTCACTGAAGCTCCAGGTCGGTCCAATCCCCAGATTGAAATGATATGCATGTCTAGACTGCTAACTGTGCCCGCATATTACAGGTTAGTCGCAGGATGTGATGATCACTTAAACATTCATTGAATTCCGTCTGTCGCTGATTACTCGTGCTAATAAGCATCACGAAGGCAACTCAAATGTCCATGGACAATGATATTAGTTGTGAGAAGCCCGTAAGCATAGGTCACAATCCTGAGAACATGGACACTTGCTTATGTTAACAACCCTACCTTGCGGATGGGAAAGAACATCTGAACGTGCTTACGTGGCTTCCTCTCAAAAACGAATGCGTTGAACATTGAAGAACATGCTGTAATCACCGGATTCACACTCATGCGATTTCGACAAAAAACACGGTATGTGTGACTGTCAGCTTAGAGGTCTTCTACTCCCAGCCGCAACAATAATTTCATTTTATCCACCAACAGTTGCGATGGGGGCACATCGGAGCAAACGTTAATGCACACCAGGCACTTTGATAATCATGCTGGTGTAGTCTGTGCTTATTCGCCTCGTTTTTATTGTTCTCCGCGTCTATTTATTGTGCATGGATTTCACACTATTCATACAATTAATTCACGCATGCAACAATCGGATTGACTCTTGGAACTAGATAAGTTTGCTAGGCAGTGTGCCGGCAGTTGTAAAGGTGCTCAGTACTGTTACAAGTATAAGTCTAATCGAGCTACCACGAATTTTGTGGTCGATAATTCCGCAGTGGTGATTGACTTCTATAAATTGTAACCGGAAGTAAAGTGGTGGATGGCGCAGCATTCACTCGCAGTTGGACGTCAACGCGGCTTATCACCATGAGTGATGGCTCAGTGTGCTGCACTCAGATCGAATAAGCAAACAGTGCGGATGTCATGACGAGGTAATGTCAGAATGGAGGAGAGGCAAGCCGCCGTCTCAGGTATGAGCTTGGGATGGATGGATTGGACAATTGTATAACTGCCTGACAAATCGGTTCATGGCATGATTTGAGCGCAGAATATCTAGCGTACGGAGGTTAAAAGGCAAGATTCCTTGCATTGTGCTAACTGTGCACGCACAATCACTGCTGCGTATTCAGATGATTGCGACGAATTGTCGAGAGATTGATGACAAATCTGTGAGGATGGGTGTTTGTTCGACGTACAAATTGTGGCATAATGAGTCCATGCAGATGTATTTCAAAGGCGCTAAACGACAACAGTCTTTGGGGACACATTAACAACTGTAAAATAATAAAGACTTCTACCTGACGCTAGCAATGAAATTAAGGAAGATGTAACATCCCGTACACCCACATTCATAAGGGGAGTTGTAAGAAGTCTGGAGCATCATAGCCAGCATCCAGTGCACCATTCTTCTCGTGCAGTCCTATATTCTGCCTTGAATTCATTACTGCACCAGGTCTAAGACATCTGCTCTGCTTTTTACTCCTTATCCTACCTCATTTGCTCCATCCCTTCCAATCGACGAATTCGACGTTTGCTGATCGTCTGCAGAAAAGGCAGACGAGATGTAGGAATCACGAAAATATATGGGGTGGCCCCAGTACGAGCCTGACCGCATTGGAGTGCGATTCTGCATTGCCAAAGGAAGCTGTTGTAAGCACTCAGCATCAACTTCTACAGCATTACTCATTCCCACTATGGCTTTCCTCCTCAGCCCTACATTCCCACCCTCTTGCCTCTTTGATTGCTTCGCATTTCCAGACCGGGCTCTATGTATATGAGGGCGTGCTATCTCATCACAGGCAGATGCCTCAATGCAATCGGATAATCACAACTGTTCCATTCCACCCAACACTGTGATCTAGAGTTGTTTCATCAATGCCGATGTAGAACACTACTGCGAGTTCCTTTAATCGCAAAAATCTTCCCTGAACTGGTCGCCAAACTTTGGCATGATGCAGCCTCGATTCCTTCCTCTTTCGCCTGTCCAGGTTTTGGGCAAGGAGATATCGAACAATAATGGGAGCGTGATTAATCACAAAGCGTATAAATGCCATGGCGCAACATAAGTTTTGCGGTGCTCCATCGGAATAGATGCTGATCAGTCCTGCATCCCTAATCAGATATTGAAAACACGCAGATTATTAGGGGCTCACGAAAACAATGCAATGATGAGACAAAAAAGCTGTGTGGACAATCACACAGACTCCGTGTGGTCACACCTAAGAAAGGGGCTCAGGTCATGGATGAGGCGGGGTGTTAACGACAGGGACTTATACGAGAGGTGATGGCCTATCCCTGGCCTGAATACCGCGTTTTCTGGAACAAAGCGAACTGTATTGGGGACACGAGAGTTTGGGCTGGTGAATTCTGTCAGCACCAGAACAAAAGGACAGAATACCAACACTGTTGTCAACATCTGAGGAAGGAGTGACCAAATCACTTAGTTGATTTGAGAACTGAAGCAGTTATGAGTGTTGCGATGGAAGCAAAAGATCGCTCAATCGACTGCCGTCAGGCATATTAAAAAGACAATTACGAAAAACTAACAAATTATTGCCGACTTCAATCCCATCCAAGCTGAGTGCATTTGAATGAAGTTTGGTCTCAACTACTGCTTCTACCAACTGCAAATAGCGTCGCAATGCACAGCACTGCATTGGACTCATGCGCCTCTTTCCTTATTTAGTCGATGGTAGATGCTACTACCAATGGTAAACAAATTTCGTAAGCGCCGGAGCTCGGTAGAGAACTCGAGCCTAATACGATGGGTACGATCATCACGAGGTTCGGGGGATTTTCAGGTCTAACGCATTAATAATGCCTCGAATTTATGCACCTCTGTCAAAAATCCACTTGATGACCTTGGTGGATGGGTCACTGCCTCCCAACCCATAAAACTGTCTACACAAATGGAACACTTAGAGCACATTACAAATGAATCGAAATATCATTTGGAGCGATTTCTTCTTCGAGAGGCTTGAGGAATTCCGTTTTGCATAAAGTAAACATCCCAATGCCTCTTCTCATTTTCCTATCTAAGCAAAAGTACAGGCGCACCGAATTCTCATTAGTGGCAAGTGCATTCTATGTAGTGTTTGCACCAGTTCTCAATTCTACGCAGGGTGTAATCCCTCAAGTTCCGTTTCATAATTGAAGTGAAGCCCCTAGAATTCGATCACTTGGCACAACTTATAGATTCGACCCCAATTCCATGTGAGCAGGATGCTGATAATTTGGCAGCGCTCTTCTCGTGGCTGCTGAATATCTGTACTGTCAACAGACGCGGATGGTAGGCACTCAATCCAAATGAGTAAATTCAGCCTCTCGTCATCCCACAAGTTGGCGCTTCCAAGCAGCGGCGAAAGGGTAACAGTGTAACTAAATACAGGCATCGGATAATCTCAAACTGCAATAGCTAAACGACATCCACCAAGCACGTGTTCGGCAACTATTGTTGTGCGTAATTTAAGTAAACATAATTAAATGCATAAATACCGTCAGTATATGTGCTGTTAAAAAGCTGTGTAATTCAAAATAAGTTTTGGAATCAGCCGTGTTTTACTGAATTACACGCATCCTCCTGCCGCATGATGTCCTGTCAATCTCAAGGTTGGTTCATTTGGCCAACGAAACAATGGGCGACGAACCACACACTCCGCCGAACATCCGGCGCATGACCAAGGAGGAGATGCTTAAAGAAACAAGTCATGCTGTACGTCTTGCTCCGATTTCCTTGCTTCTTCTGCAAATAGAGTACACGTTTGTTATGGTTTCCCTTTAGAGAAGGAAATCAGAGTCTACCAGGCCGAAGCGTCCATGTCCGCCACCAATCCCTCTCCCGTTCCCGGTTTCGGAGAACTTCCGTGAGGAACTACATCGATTTGTCTCCGAAGCCAAGAAAAAACAAGGCGTATCTGGTTGATCGGCGTTTCGGTTTTGATGTTTCTCCGCACTCGGCTCGTCCCCATTTCATACATTAACGGCGTTGCAATGTGTCAGACGTGGTGTTTCCTGTAATTCTGATTCCTAATAAATTGTGTTTTGTTATCCAAATACAAAGTTGACTTTTCTTCCACTTCGCCAATGCCAAGCTGCAGGCGCCCTACGCACGTCAAGGTGGCCGTCGGTTTATGGTTTTCGGTGGACCACATGCGGTAGAAAATGCCAAGTTATGCATAGCTCGGTAGGTGAATAAAAACTCAAAAACAAGTGCCCTACAAAACAGGTTTTGGTGACTTTTGCAGGTGACGTTTCACTTACTGAGGAAGGGTCAAGTGATTGCTGGCCTGACAATGCGTGCCACTTGCGTGTCAGAGAGGAAGGACTTGGGCAAGTCGAATGCAAACAAACGCTGCATTGTGTTGCCAGTGTTAAGCGAAACAGACGAGTCACTTGCGTGGTGTTCGCGGAACAGGAACGCATTCAGTTTGTTCTTCCATTGTCCTCCCATTGTTGGCAAATTAGGCGTATAACCAAGATAGAGCAAATTGGTCATGAGAACCTGGATGTTAATGCTAGTCATTGGTCCTAAACACACGCTCCTGAGGATAACTTAGAAGTGCACTCAACGCAAAGCAATCATCCACATTTTGCTTGCGGAGGGATGGCATCAAACAGCTCTTCGTATTAACCTCAACGCGACTCAATTGCTGGACTTATTCGGCCAGCTTTATAAACATCACAATTATAAAGGTGACTTGTAGAGCAAAATTACCGAATGAGTGCGTGTGACGGTAACATAAATTCTATATAGCTGTGATGCATCGGTCTTCGAAAACGCCTCACCAAATGATGCTCATGCACATTTTATCGGCCTCGAGGCCACCACCAAGCTCCAGCAGTTTTTGCTCTTCTTCACCATCAGCGCTAGCAGCCACTTGCCATTTATTTGAGGGAGCAGTAGTATTCTCTCCTTTTGTTCTGGATTTGACAGAATTGATAATCCATGTTTTCGTGTCCCCAAGATAGCTTAACATGTTCTAGAAAGGGCGATGTTAAGGCGAGGGGTGGGTCATCGCTTGTCATTCAAGGCTTTGTCGTTATCACCCCTTCTCTTACGTGACCTGGGTCCCGTTTCGAGCGTGGCTGCCTGGCCTCTGCGTCGATACCCACCCCGGTCTCGTCCAATCATTGTGATGTTGGTTTGAGCCCCTGATAATCGGTGCGATTGCTAGGGAATCCACGGCAGAGGGAATGAAGCTGAGCTAATCGATGATTTCATAGTGGGGTTAAGGAGATTAGCAAGTCGGGATATCATATGACCCTCGTAACACAGCTGTTCGACAGCTATATGCCAGGAGTTGTCTCCTCGATCTCTCTACCTCCATGCACAACCTGCTTGAGGCAAATGGCTCCTGTCCTGGTCTGAGGAAAACAAATCAGTGCGAGAGTATATGATTTACCTGCAACAAGGCCATTAATCATTGGCAGCACCACTTGGACTGCCATACACCTCTGCTAAATCGAGACGAGGTTTCATACACCACCAAAACACTCAAGCCGTAAATGCTGTTTCCATGAAGGTGCTTCTAGTCACATGGTCAACTTGATCCTTTGCTCCGCCATTGGACACGAATATGCCTTGATTGATAAGGAATTGATGTGACCACAATTGCCATAACCGACCAAATCTCGCAAGCGCTTCATTCGCCTTTTTTCTTACTCGTCGATACTCACGAGTAAATGGTGATGAACCTCCAATCAGCTGCACAGTTCTGGCACCAGCGACATGAGGACGGTAAATTCTGAGCCTAAAAAGTAGGTGCAGTTATCACACACATCAGCAAAGTGGAGAATTACAGCACCTGCAGCTAGCGATCAAGTTGATTAATAGAGCTGAGAGATATACCGACTCCTGCATGTGCCCACAAATAAAGCAGTGCATTCTCGTGCGCCACCAACATGCGACACCTCCTTGGGTGCGAAGGCGGACGGGTGACTGATCGTACCAGCAGGCGAATGAAGTTAGCACTTCAATGTCTTTGAGAATAAGGAAGCAGAAATGCCCACACAACGCTATTGGTTTTGCAACACCGTGGTGCAATTACCAAACTTTAGTGCGGAAACATAATTTTGGAGTGATGCTGCTTACTGGCACTACCACTTCCACGCGGATCAGTTCGCCCTTTTCAAATACCCTTTCATAACCCTCACGTCGTCTCACCCAACACATCACATCCATCAAAGTATTTACTCCGCGTTAAAAAAGGAATGGAGTGAGCAATAAGATGTGCCAAATACCTCTTGATTTCATTCCATTCTGGACTGAAAAACATTCATCAGCCAAATACTAGTCGCCTTCTGTTGCTGTCACTCTCCTATGCTACTAAGCTTAACTAAGTAGACGTAGTCAGGAGTGCGTTTGGGAAGCTACCTCCATTTGTCGTGTCAAAAATGAAATATCTGGTGCATTTTTAATAAAGTAAGGATGGGAAAATCTCATCAAATGCAGCGTCGAAGCAAGGTTACAAACAAGCTACATTAATCCTTACTTCCAAACCTTTCATAATTGATGTCTTAACTACTACATGCCTGCTCGTAGGTCTTGCAGGGCAGGCAACCTAGTCACAAGATCGTATTTGCTGAGTGTCAAATGCCGTCTTCGCGTGTGTTGCAGCTGCCAGCGTTCATTAGTCAGCAGTTGTGGTGGGAGGACATGCGCCTGGAGAGGAGGCAGTCACAAATGCTGTTGCGATGATGCTAGGTATTCCACACAGCTTAGACAGTGCCTTTGATGTGTGTGCGCAAAATCGGATCGGAAGAGAATAGCATGCTTGCAAAGTGCAAAAACCGAGTGAGTAAGGAAATACAAGTGAAAGAAGTAAGAACTACACATACGGACTCTTATTTTTGCTGTCGTAACTAGGGCTTGAGGAAAGTGCTGGCCAAATATTTACACAGACGGACATGTAGACGGTCGGCTGGGAGTATTTAGCAGGTTGGGAAACAATGTGTGGTTGTCTGATTCCATCGCCGAAGCGAATGCTCTCAGTCATCGCAGTAGATCCGCAACCCAAGTTCTGATGCGGCTCCAGCTCATGTCAACAGAGGAAATGTCGATATAAGTTGGGCAGCTCAAGAGCTGTGAGCAAGGCAACTTGTGAGGCTAGAAAGATACGCAAAGGAAGCGACACTCGTGCTTAACACTTAAGATTGGCATGTTCTTACCCTGAAGTTCGTCATCATTCAAGGCTATAGATGCGTTAGCTATGGCAGAGCCTTTTGTTCCAAATCTAAACAAATGCCATTTCATCACTAAGGCCTAATTTTGCACTAACCTCCTTCGAATCTGCAAAAAAACAAATGCCCCATGCTCCTCAAAGCAGTTGTCGTTGTACGCTTTCTCGCAGTGCACATCCAATCAAAAATGAGCAATCATGCGTGGATCAGTAGGCAAATGAAGGCTGGAAAATAAAGTATCCTGCAAACAGAGCTTAGCTACTTCACAGGTGATGTGTTGCTCACAAAGCAAGGGTGAATTGCATCCACGCCCATGAATGCGTGCTACTTACATTGAGGAGTGAACCAAACAGGTAAACTTGTGCAGTGTTGGCGAAACGGGAAGTCAGTCAGTCAGTTAGCAATGCATTTACCTTTGTGACGTGACGAGACTAAGGCCACATGGACTGCGCGTAGTAATCCACGGTGAGATTATTCGCTAGTAGTTTTGTGGCATGAGACCTTGACAGCTGCGAAGAGGCATCGATGACGCCCTCTGTTCACCACGTGGTAATCCACAACTGCGTCTCCTGTCAATGCAGCACCATGAGTTGTGATGCGACCCAGTGTCTGTGGAGGAAGAATGAATCAATGCGTGGCCAAATGATGCACAGATGGGCAGAGAAAGACGTGTGAGATGAATAAGAAATAAGGAAGGCAGTGAGCCACTGTGTGAACGGGTATGATTGCTTCTTAGTTGTTTAGTTTGGAAGTGAGCATTTGAGCATGACATTGCTGCACTACAAAATTGCCTTGTAAAGGCTTTAATAATCAAACTATTATTCGTATTTCACGAAACTTATAAAGAAAGTGAATAAAGTTAGATTTCTACACCTCTACGTATTCAACTACAGTATCACAAGTTCTACTGCTCAGCACAAAATGTGGACACTTACTGCAGAAGCCCTGAATGCATTTGTGTGGAACGCTGAGTGATTTGGGTAGGCGCGAGCTGGACTGTCTCAATCCCTTCCATTCGTCTTCGTTCCATATTCTGAGGCCAAACACGTTTCCTTGGTGTGAGACAGCCGAAAGCATTCTCCAACCTCACGTTTGCACCCAGCCCGTGCTTGCGCGCCCGATATTTCAAACTGTGCGCAAATATGAATGCATTTCTGACGCAAAGCTCTCAATTCGTTTCACCAATTATAATGCAAATTACTACCGCACTTTTTCAACAAAGGGCTATAAAGCCGCATTTCTCTTCACTAGCAATCGTTAGATCCGATTAAGTCTGCTTTAACAATGTGGACGCCAATGATTTGTAACTGACACATGGCATCGTTATTATTTTGTGCATCAATTGGAATTGGTAGAGGTAAGCTAACGCATTCATTTTTGAGCTTTGTAATGCACAATTTCGACGATGCTCATCCTCTGACAACAAGACTTCGCTTCGATGCGCTTTCAAAACTGCACAAACTTGCTCACCAGAGTTTAGAAGGAACAATGAGCAGCGCTTGCCATTCCTTCGATTCTGACAGAAACTAACTAGAAGTTTGTTTTACGCTGCATGACCCACCCACTATTCTTCCTTGCCCTTGTAATGCTCAAACATCACCAAGTCACTTGAGTTGATGATTTGCTCTGATCACCTACCGTGGGACGTGATGAAACAACGCCAGCATTCTGTCTCGCCTACTTCGGGTTGTCTCGATTGCTAACCCATCATCTTGCATTTCGTGCACAATTTGGCGATGCTCCACAACAGGGTGGTAAAGTAGTCAGTGTTGAGTCACTGCGTTAGTGGAGAGATGGTTCCGTTAGCCAACTCCAAGTTGTTTAAGGTGCTCCTTTAAGCACAGATATCAAGAGCCAAAATCTCTGCCTACCCTGCTGCTAATCCCTCCTCCGTGTTGTTGTCTGGGCACCTAATGATTCGGCGTGGATGTGCAGCCCATGGCAAGTTTGCGTTACACCACATTTTGACTCCGAAGAGTAAGTGCAAGCTAATGTTTGATGCAGAAGTGGATGGAGACTTTAGTTTTAATGCCGCTGAAATATTTAGTCAACTTGGATGGTTGATCTCCATGTCTGAAGTGGACAGTGACTATTTTCTGCGCAGGGATAACGGAAGCTTCTTCTGGTACTTGATGTAGGTTCATTGCGTACTCATCAAAACTAGTTGAAATCGGTTTTTGTCTAGAGCCTACTGCTTGTGTTTTATGACGGACTGAAGTGATTTATCACAATGCTGTCCTACGTGGGTGCCAAGGGTGGTGCTGGCTCTACTGCCAACAGAGTGGCATCAGCCTACTTTGGCTCTCCTCTCTGCACTTCACTTTGCTTATGCAAGTAAGTGGATTCGGTGAGGACCTGTACACAAAAGAGCATAAATGAAGCGAACGCAGCACAATGAGCTTACTTCCACAGTCACTCATTTAGGGCTGGTCAATCTGAGAGCTTCCTTGCTGCCAACTCCCTGTCTACTGAATTCTATGTGCCCGGAAGTACACTTAAACTGCATGCATGCATGCATGTTGACTGCATGTTTAAAAGTTGATTTGCAAACCTCAAATGTGTTGAGCGAAACGATGATCCCCAGCTGACTACCCTTAAGCGTAACTCACCCGAATCCGGCACCGAATCATCCGTAAGGATGCTGAACTACAGGCTCTCCGATCTTAGGTCTATAAGGCAATTGGAGGTAATTAGACAAGAGCGATTTCCCACGTTATTAGGCTCGTATGATGCAGTATCCAAATATCACAATAAGACGCGCCAATTCAAGGCGATTAAGGACATTAAGCTACCCATCATTGTGACGTGATTTCCACAGTGTTCTGTAAATCCTTCCTTTAGATTGGAACAGGGCATCATGGAGCATGGTGAAACGTACCCTCTTTTGAATATCTATCTGTGGATCTCAGACGGTATTCAGACACGAATTACAAAGGCACTGGGTTGCCACCAAACACTGTCAAAGTAGGATCCATTTTGTGCTGCTATTCGACCAGTCATTCATGTATCAAATGCTGCAAGACCTTCAATTCTATCACATGAGGCACATCCTCCACCGTGACTTGAAGCCGCAAAACGTTCTCGTCGATGCTGACAGAAATGTGGTTAAGTTGGCTGACCGTGGCCTGGCCAAATATGTGGGTCATTCACCTCGCGAGCAGACGCACGAGGTAACGTCCTCATGCGCCATAGCTTCCTGCGTGATTCGTCTGACTAATTCCCAATTGTTGTAGGCCGTCACTCTGTGGTACCGATGTCCTGAGCTGCTGTTCTCCAGTGTCGATATGTGGTCGATGGGCTGCATATTCGCAGAAATAGCCACGGGGGACCCACTGTTTCCCTGTGACTCAGAAATCCAACAGCTCTTCTGTATATTTAAAGTGATGGGTACACCTCAGATACCGCTACAACTCACTTTGGAATTAACTTGGTTGCTCTGGCATTCGCAGGCGCTTTTGATATACGATCCTGCATCTCGCATTAATGATCAGCAGGCTCTTTTGCATCCCTACTTTGCTGACCTCAACAAAGAGTTGCTGCCTGCAGTCGGTGAAGAGTATGTAGGACTACCGCCTAGCGAAATTCCACTCCCCATTGCCAAGCAATTCAATGACCTACTCAGCATTGCTGACAGTGAACTGGACTTTGAAGAAGAGATTCGAAAGCTGACGAAGAGGAAGGGGAAGGCGAAGACGATGACAAGGAAGAGTGGAAGTCATTTGCCAAGATTAATTTAGTGCTAGACACTTATGGTGCAAATCATTCTACTGCATCATGAAAATTTCATTTTAATGTATGAAGACATGCATGGCACCATCCACGGTGCTGACAGGTGTCTCAGTGTATTAGGTCTCAGCGGCTCGTGAGGAGTGTAAGAAGGAGGAGAAGGAGGTGGAGGACAAGTGGAAATCGAAGACACACTAACAGGACCCAGACGCCAAAGGGCAAATCGTATATCCTTTGGCTGACCTTATCGTGCCATCATGCGTCTAGACGACACACAGTCGAATCTCACCCCCACACACAGCCATCTACCCTCTCATTACACCAGCTAGCTTTTGCCCATTGATTCTGTACTTGCATTGACATATTTAGTGTCTATTAGAATGCAATCGGAATCCATCGTTAGGTGTTGCATTTATTTGGTAGATGTGGGTGGGTCTGTGTGTGGTGCTCCATTGATGGCACTGGATGGAATGAGATGGTCGAGGTGTGTGCTGCATCACAAGCGAGCCACAGGTGCTCAGTGATCTTACGAGAGAGGTTAGCATTTGTTGCATGCAGACCAACGCAGCGCCTCATTGAATCCAGTGGAATCAAGCTTCATAGCATGAGCTACACTTGACACGTTTACATGCAAGAAATTGATTTTGGAGCAAAGACTGCTTAAGATTTGCGGTAGCATGAATTCACACAATGAGGCAGCAACTTGTAAAAGAAGTTGGCATTCCGAGATTAACATGGTAACGCGTCAATCAATACCCTGTAACGCATGATGTTGACAAGAACTTCACCTCTGGCAGCATCAGACTGCAGTGAACCGCTTTCAAAATTGCACCATCTTCCTCACCAAACTAATAAAAATTAACGAAACTTTGCTAGTCTTTGCTGGTCCTTTCCTTCCGTTGCACTCAATTTGGCAATGTAGTGAGGATTCTATTGGATGCTGACACTTTGTCAGGTGAGAAATCACCACATAGACATCCTCCTCCAGGTGCTATGATTTGGCTGCGCGTAATTACGACATCATCATCATCAGCAGCAGCAGCAGCAGCAGGAGGAGCCCTTAGATGGCGCATTGAACGAGATTGACAGGCTGGCCTCTGGTCGAACAAGGCAGCCATCCACCTGAGACTCCTGCATCTAGCTCCCCACCCACCCACCCATTCATTCACCCACTCACCTACAAATCTTGTCGTCCATCCTTGCTATGGCCCATTCGTCATTTGTCGCACTGTTCCGCCTCTTCATGTTTTGAAAAGGAATATCTAACAATCATGAGTTAACGCAGACCACAGAGATGACATGTTGCAAGACACGCTGTGCATTTCATCCTACTCTTTCAGAATAAATGTCATTCAATCCTATATTCGTGATCAGGTCTTAAAAGCAGTCCAAGCATCAGAAGGCAAAGGTGGCACCACAATGACTGGACATGAGCTAAGTCTAGATGGCTACTCCAGAAAAGGAGATTCTGGTTATGAATGAGGAGAGGTAGTGACGACAGCACCTTGTGTGAGAAGCGATTACCCATCCCTTACCTTAATGCCATGTTTTCGGGACCAAGGTTAAGTCCTACTCAAGAAACGTTAGTGTGGGCAATCAATTCTGTCAACCTTAAAATAAGTAAAACAGATTACTACTGCTTTTTTGAGTTAGTAAGGAAGAAGTGACAACACTAGCTGGTTACTTTGAAAGTCGTGGAAATCTGCGAGTGCTTTGAAGGTCGTAAAGCCTTCTATTTTGGCGGAAGGTGACTTATGGAAGCATATTTGATTGCCACTTGTATCCACATAAAGTCCAGCTTCATGGAAACCCCCCACAACCCTATTAATTTACGCTGACGCTGCATCAAATTTTTAGCATAATTTATCTCACGTGATTTCTAATTCAGGTTCAGAGCCGATGGGCGAGTCTCAAATATGCTGTGAATTTGAGTAAAACTGAAGTAGGTGACGACACGCCAGCTGACTACGCTTCAACGAAACTAATTCAAATTTAGCTCTAAGTCGTTCTCAAACATGTTAAAGTTTCTTCCGAGTATACCGAGTTCTTGCCCATTGGCAAGCGTTAAAAGATGATCGTACTGTGCCGTTGGTGTCTGGGTTATCTGCCTTGCTTGTGCGTAGCTAAAGCAGAGCTCGGGAGTCTATTGCCTAATCCATTGGCCAATTCTAAAGCCTTGACGCCTGTGAACGCAACCTGCATCCTTTGCGCCATTATCCACTGCCGACTTCAGAAGGAAATCCCCCAGAGTTAGAAAAAGGAGGTGGCGTTAGCGACTGCGATGCGATTTCTATCCGAGCTCTAACACTGTGATAAAACAAATGAACTTCAGTGCTCCAATTAGACAGCAGGGTCTAAAAAACTGTCAAAATGAGAAAAGTGCTTCTCCACTAGCTACCAAAGCATTGACTGAAAACACTGATCGAAGTAGGCAACAGCATGAAACGGATGGTGGAGATGCAAAGATGCAAGGACAACAGTCCAACAACTTCGATTATTCTGCACTAATACAAATGCTTAAGCCTGTAAAAGTGGCAACATTGTAGGCCTGCCCATAAAAAGTAGTACGAAGATTACTAAGCTGCTAAGACCTGTGGTGGAGCTACGCTGCGCATTGCAGGCGCACGCAACACATAGAAATTTGATTCGCAACTGAATACAAGGGCACTTGTACAGGTCCCTCCGAAAATGCTGAGCATTTGAATGCAAACGATGCATTTTAGAGAGGAATCTTTCCATCACAGGTTTTCAAAGCATGACGATTTCTGCAGATCGTTCAGTGCAAATCTGTTTAAAAACCACCAACAAATGGCGTGAGTACCAGGAATATCGTCACTACGCTATATTTTGTGCCTTCAACGAAGTGCAGTGGTCAGAATGAGAGATGGAATCGTAAGGCGGCACTGAAGGTTCTGATTCCGAGACAGACCTTATGTCGAGCAAAATGTTTCCATGGTTTTCACAGTTTTAATTGACATTTTAAAAAATTACTCTTTTAGAGAGCAAATAAATAATCGTCTTTCAAAAGAGTTAATTTAATAAATGTATTCGTTGTTTTCATTGTGAAATGGATGTGTACTAGTCCAATAAAATATGCAGCACATTTCTGTTGCTTTAAGTAGGTTCTTCTATTCTCGGTGGCACTTCAATCTAAAAACACGAAGTAGGCGAGCAGTTTATGAAGTGACGGCATAGTACCAGGCGGAGAAAACAAACTGAGACACAGAGAGGTAGAAAAGAGTGACGGACAAGGCCACAAACTGAGCACTGCGCTTCCAACTAGAAGACCGCGATCAGACTGGACGGCGGACGGTGAAGCAGAGACGCGGTGCTAGTGCACCGTCCACTTCGTCAAGCGATTATTGTCGCGCGTTTTGCCATCAGCGTCTTATTTTGAAAGGCATCATAAAGAAGAGGAGAACGAAGCTATCAAACCTTGGCACGAGCCCGCAGAGATGAAGTCCACTAAACGACCATCTGCCACCACAGAACCTCACTTTTTGTCGAATAGGAATGCGCGAATCAACAAGCACTTGGGTGAAGTAGCGACGTTTGTCATTTATATATATGGTTCATTCATTGTTTAGTCAGAATTCACAATCGCCTTCATCCACGTTGTCGTCTATTTCGCATTCGACGCCTCTCTTCCACGCATTATCAGTCATTGACATCCGCCTGTATTAACATGCGCAACAAGTCATTCGTCTATCCACTAGTCTTGTCAGCTAGCGTCAGTTTGGTGCTCTCTTGCCTCTTCCCACTTTGGGCCCCTCTGTATTTTTAAAAAAGGAAATGTCAATCAATCATGACAAATTTTGGGCTTCATGATGCATTTGAACAAACACTCTCAGGTTAAACGTCGTTTAGTCCTACAACCCTAATCAGGCCTCGAAATTACACAGAATACCTGAGAAGGAGGTAAGTGGACATTGACACAGAGTCCAGGTGGCCACGCATGAAAAATGGATGTAGGCCACGAATGAGGATGGGGCTAACGACGGTGCTGGTGGGTCACACTCCAGCGTCTGAAGGTGTGTCTACAGTAGACGATGCGATTCTGATCCTTATTTGTACACGCCAATACCAATTCAGGTCAGGTCAGTAGCCACGAATGGTATCGCGATTGGACAGGCATCCGAATTCCTGACAAATTAATTTACCGCAATGTACAGCTTTTTGCATCTATGTAAAGCGATTCGGTGGCAGCTTCTATTTCAACTGCTTCGGACATTTCCTAACCATTGATGCATAAATAAATTGTGAAGCATGTTAAGCCACTTGATTTGTCACTTGCCATTTAAATAATTGTTGTGCCGTCCACATGCTAATTGGTTTGAGGTAGAGAAGACAAATGACTGCCATTTGATCGGAAATGTGTTGGTGGTGGTGAGAGAGCATACATTAGAAGTCTGGACCATCAGCATAGCTAAGCATCACATCTTCAATTCCCCACCCAGCCACCCATGTCCAACTGACTTCAATTTGACAGTCATTTTGCATTTTCTATTTATGCACACAACTCACTTTTCCTTGGGGTTCATTTAATGCGCTTTGTGTTCGCATAATCCTTTGCCTTCCTCTTGGGCCTTAAATAGTCTTATGCTGCTGTCCATCATGGGCAGGGCCAGTTGGAGGTGTGGAACGTTTCTCCATTAGCTGCGAAGTAATGCAACGATTGATGATGGAATGTCAGGAGAATGTCTAAAGCAAGGCAAGTGTTTCGAAATGTAACTTTGCACAGCTTTACTATTCCCATTAAAACCACATTAGCCAATGCGTCTAAGTACAAAGGCCTTTAGAAACAGATCATTCTTCTCCTCGCCACTCATGTTCTCAGCTCTTCAGTCGTTTGCTTCCATGCAGCTGGCAAATGATTGTGTGAAGGAGGAGGTGAAGAGTGGAGATTTGAGGTCTGGATTTTATCAGCAGCTGAAGCCTATTAATTGCTAACTTCATTCATATGTGCGCTTGGACTCGAAATGCACAAATTGGTGATTGCAGAGCTGACAAATTGTGACGCTGACATAGCAGACGCAGCAGGGTAAAGGTGGTCAAGCAAGGGCCACTAGCAACCGCACTGCAAAATCGGGTCTTACGAATTTAGATGAGACAAAAGTGGAAGAGATGTTGATCATTTGGCTGAAATATGATTGAAAATCTTCGCCGCTGCCTTGCTGCACAGACGATTCGAGACGACAAGTGGCTGCAGCTACTTGCTAAGCTTCAGCGTCTACTGTCTGCGCTCGTTGATGGCTGAGGTAATTGGCAATTGGAGGGAAGACCACTGCTGCATTGTTACCACTTTGACACAAGAGAACGTTGATCCGATAACCAAATCATGCCTGTTGTCTGAATTTTAGAGACTTTCGTCAAATTACTTTCCAAAGTCTCTTCACATCATTTAATCCCAGCATAAGTAGGCAAGTAGGAGCGTATTCGACCCCCACCTTTGACAAGTGCATTCTCTGTGTGCTTGCACCAAAACCCTTTGTCTACGTAGGATGTACTACCACGAATTCAGTCTCCAAATTAGGAGAAATTTCCTAAAAGTTAGTAGATTTGCATAATGAATTGACATGATCGCAATTCGTCGTGATCCAAATGGTGCTATTATAGCAGCGGTCGGTTCATCGGCTGATGAATGCCCGCACCATAAACAGACACGGATAGCAGACGCAGAGTTCAAATGAGTATGTGCAGCCTCTCTTCGTTGCGAAAAGCTGGCGCATCCAAACTGCGGTGGGAGGGCAACAAGACAATTGAAATGTAGGCATTGGGTCATCTAACACTGCGAACAATGAACAACAAATACCAGACGCGAACTCGGCGCTTTTTGTTGAATGCCTTTGATTACTCTTACTTGAGGTACACATGCTAACAATTACTGATCCCACGTTTGGGTGCTGTTGCACATCTCGTCCACTTCTAAATTGTCCGATGCTTAGATTCAACTGTACATGTTACCCTGCTGCCGAGCAAGACGACCAGCAATGCATTATGCTTGCTGGTGTGTTTCAGTCATGTGCCTCCAGCAGACAATCTAGCTTTGATCTAGAAATCAACCCGACCCTGTCAGCGTGCATCTGTGTTGTAAAAACTAAGAAGACCAAGGATCTGACTTTGTGTGAGTCCACAGAAATTCTTCCTACCATGGAGCAGCCGGCATGCGACAGTCGATGCCCTTAGGATTATATGAAATGCTACGTGAACCGGGTGATGAGCGTGCCAGTGGCAGTGGCCGATTCCTCCTTGTACTAAAGCAAGCGCCAGTGCAATCGCTTGACACTGAGATGGAGGGAATCACGCACGTAGTGAGGATGTCAGTGACTGATCATGCATGGAAGAGATGCGTCCCATGCGAAATGGACGGCAAAGTGGATAAAGCCGATTGTGAATTTTGACCTGAAGGGAATGGATGAATAACAAATTGATAACACTTTACTTACCCCTGATCCATGCTTTGCGATTTGCCCATTCAATTTTAACCCAGGTTGAGGCCCAGTCGTGACATTTGCACATTTAATGTGCTTCATCTCTGGACACTTGGGTTAGATAGCTTTGATTTTTCCTTTTTTTCTTGTGATGTCTTTTTAACTGCCATTGCTGCACTACATGCCAAAAAAGGCTCCATTTTAAAAGGTTACGAATTTTTCGATGCACTGCATTGCTAGAACTATCAATTTACTTCATTTTTATGATGCAGCTGAAAACTATTCCTCATTGAGGGAAAACTCGGTGTCAATGGAGAAAAGCATTTTGCGTTCATCACGAAGGCGTAAGTAGCTAAACTGTGACAAAAGCATAAAAGAACGTTGTCTTCTAAGAACCCACGCAATCAATCTGGTCAAGCATTTCTTCGCGTTTACTCCAAGCAGGAATTCTCCATGGCCGCACATGAATCATTTTGTTTGGACAAAAGGTTTCGTTGCGATTAGCGTCATGACCAACTAGTGAAAAGCAACTCTTTCTGTTAGCCACTACGCCCCAGTTTACTTGATTCAAGAACTGCCCAGTGCTACATGAAGTGACCTATTTAGCTTAAATTGAATAGCTCCCAGTGCGAACACCTCGGAGTGGTCGCAAGGTGAGTCTTAGGTGCACCTCCTTCACCTAGCACTACGGGCCACTGCATTGATTCCTCCCCGTCTTTCGCTCTTTCTGAACCCCTAGAGATAGAAGAAGACACCAATGATGAAATGCGCGATAGTAACCGGTTGACGAAGTGGACGGAACCCCAGCACCGCACCTCTGCTTCACTGACCACCGTGCGAGTTTGTCACTCAATCCGATCGCGGTTACCCCGGTTGAGAGCGCAGTGCTCAATTCATGGCCTTATCCCTCACTTTTTAACCTCTTGCTTAAGTGAGATAAGCATTACATTATGAGGGCCTTTGAATTCCACAGCGTGCTGCATCCCCAAGAATCTGTACTACGATTGCCAGCTTGATGTTCACCATGTAGGACAGTCTCGCATGAACGCCAAGGTGATTGGGGCACCCTCAGATGAAAGTGCTCTCGGTGAAGATCTATTTTACATGTCGTCACACGGCACATCAACTTTATTTGTATCAGCAACCCCACAAATTTTTGATGTTAGATTGCGCACAATGCCACAGTGTAAGTAGCTAGCTCCTTACGATTTGGCTCCGGTACTGGATGCAATCGGCAAGTTCTTCAGCTTGACTAAATCACTTTGTTGGCTCTAACTAAAAATGTACATTTTAAGGCTGTAAAATTACCTTTAATACATGCTGCAATCACCTAGCCCGATTGTGCAAGCGCGTGTCATTGATGGCAGACATCTCGATGCTAGATCTCACAGTGGAGGGTGGCGGGCAGTTTATGCCTTCATTCAATGCCAGTGCCATTAATTGAGCCGGTATTTGCACATCGTAAGCAGCAGTTTCAAGGTGTAAAATCAGGACAATAAAGGTATCACCCCCTGCATTAGGGGAAATATTGCGTTCAAAATGGCAAAAGCGTACTTATCTAAATCACAAACACGTTTTGACACTTCTGCCAAATGTTTGGCCAAAACCGCAAACTCACTGCACATGCTTGAACGAAAGTAGCCTAGGAAGTATCTGAAGGTGTCTTGATTGCGGGTGGGCGAACGGTCATTCCATCTGCATGATGACGCTTCTGAGGTTAATGGTGGACATGCTGCGTCCCAATGGATGTCGAATGATTGAGCACACGCCACCGCTTGCATGATTGCGAGACTAACCAAGTCATTAGTCACAGCCTTTTGTTCCCTCAGAGCTGAAGGAGCACGTGCAAGGAATATCCACAACCAAAATGCAAATCGCCATTTCCATTCAAACATTATGCGAAGTAGTGTTTGCAAAAAGTGATGGTGTGTGTGTGTGTGTCTTAGACCTCGCATTGTTTGCAATTGAATGCGCTTGAATGAACCAGAGAAATTGTTGGCAATGTTTAGTTGTTCACTGCATAAATGCTTTAGTCCACTCTACATCATGCTAATCCTAAAATTTCCTGGTCACTTAGAAATAGCTTAAGCAAAATATGGACTCTTGGTCAGTGACACCTCCCATGCCATTCGCATTCTTCGAAGATGCAAATTCCTCACTGTGACCACTGTAAGTAGGCCATTCTTCATCATGCAGGGCAATTTGATAATCTTATCTGCAATCACAACAGGAGTCAGGATTGCATGCGTGCCTTTCAAAGCTAAACTCCTGCGCCTGATACATTCTGTGCAAATAATAGCTTGTATTTGTGGATCGGCGAAAGCCATTACGCACCCATATTGCCTAAGAAGTCATTACAGACGCTATTGAAGATCTTTGCATTCAGAACCATTTGATTGACATGAAATTATTTTGAATCTATTCCGGTTGTTTGGTTGAGCTATGCAATTTGAATTACACTCAGTCCGGCATCCATTACCGCTGACAGACATGCAAGACTTCTCCTTTCGTCTTGGATGATACGGTGCAAGTTCTACGGTTTCATGCATTCGTCCCCGCCTCATTCAGCACAGCACGTCCACCGAAATTGATTCTAAGCATTTATTTTGGTCGAGCAACACAGGAATAACTTGCGGGACAAACTTAGTTCTCTTACCGTCCATGCGATCAGATGGGAGTAAAACAAGTGGTGCATGGCCTTCTCTCAGCTGCCACCTCCTTGCATTCCCTAATTTCGTGCATCACTTGTTTATCTGGTATTGCTTCCACACTGTCTCCTAGTTAATGGCTTTGCACTGTTCTGCAATTCAAGGGACAAATAAACGCAGTGGTTGACAAGTATCAATGGAATGGATGCGCGCCCAGTCACTTGTAAATACTTCCAATGCACTTCGGGTTCCAAATCTCGCCCCACGTAAAGACCACATGCTTGATGGTTGACCGAGGATTGAAGAAAATTGGATAAGTAGAGCATGCACTCACTCGTTAGTACTGGCGCAGCTGTTGATGGAGGTGTGCAGAATGCAGGATCCAATTCAAGTTGACTTGTCAACGCCGATTTCAATTACTGAGTCGAAGTAGAGTTTGGGGTCGATGGAGAGATGGATGATGAAAAGGAGGATGGCAGAGAAAGTTGAGGACCTTAAAAGACGTGCTTACAACACATCTAGCATACGAGCATTTGCTCGGAAAGAAGAGTAGCAATTCTGCGTCCTCAGCGAGGAATTGGGATACGATCGCTAGACCATGCTTTAGTCAGCGATCTTGAGGTATTCCGTGACAAATGCGGCATTAGCCCATCTCATCAGATTTGGCGCTCTAACTGCCTTCTTATGCCCCACCTTTGCACTTTTGCATGTTCAGCGAATAAAAATGTGCAAACCAGGAAAATCAGCCAAATACCACTTGGAAAATCGGAACATTGTGATGTAGGTACCCAAAACACCAGAACAAAATTACTCGTTCGATTTCACAGCAGCTCCTTGCACTACATTAAATAGAAAATAAGAGGCAGCTGGTCTCGTGGAAACGACGCCCGCCTGCATGGAAGACGACCTATTTCAATGTACACTCAGTGCCAGTGCGCTGTGCGCTGACTATATGTAGAGGTACACAAATGTGTCAATTTTCAAGGACGACATTACACATTCGACAAATATTGTGCATGACACGCAGATAATCAGAATTGACTCCACAGACGGGAATGATTTTCTAGGCTTACCAATGATTCAGCGTTGGCTTTTCCAACGACAATGCCAAATTTACACGAACTCAAGATCTTGACAACTCGCAAGAGAGAAAACGACATCCTCACGTCAGCTTCACCTGTCGTGCGACAAACAATACGGCAGCCATTCCCACCACCAATAATTTCCATGGAAAAATAGAAACAACAAACGTCGCATAAGCAGAGCCGCAAACAAACTGAATGGATTTTGAGAATGCTCTAAAAACCACACAAAAAACGGAAAAAATGGGTGAATGAGATACTCGATGTTAGGGCGCATTTTCGGATTCCTAACTTCACTGCAAAATGTGGGTCCCACTCACCACAAAATTGCCTACACCAGGCTTAGCGAATTCGCATCGCAACACGAAGAACGTCCATGAAGTAATTTCTGTTTTAGACGTAGCATTAATCATAGTCAAGTTGCGTTGCGCCAGCACGTCGTTCACGGTAGTGCTAGCTTTGGCTAAGGCACAGAAGTCGCGTATTGGCTGCACGTCTGATCTTCAATAGAGTTCCTTCCAAAATAATCCAAGTACACACCACTTGATGCGCCAGCCTAGTAAGTGGCAGTCATCTTGAATTGCTTTCTCCTTCACAGTAAAACATCTCAGCAGATAGTGCTTTGTGAGTCAAGGCAGCAGACGAAACGACCCACATAAGGCGTAGCAGTCTCCTTCAAGACGAGCCGTTTGTTGTAATTAGGAAACGGTAACACTGAGTTGTCGGCCAACAATATTGCGCTGCGGCGTTAAACACTGGCGTTTGTGGTGAGAAGCACTAGTGAAATATCGTCTGCTTGGTGTGTCCATGAACTTAAAAGTGTGCAGGTTGGGACAAATTAATGCACTTAATTCAGTACTGCAAGGGCTGCCCGCTGACGAGACACTTGCCACATCAAGTGAATATGCTTCCATGACCAGTAGAGTAGGGTTAGGTTTCCTTGTCTACTAACGCAAATTGATCGACATTCCCCACAGTGCGTACTCATCCAACTACATTGGAAAGCGTGCGGGTATGCCACCACAATGATAATTCATGCTGTTCGATGGTTGCGGGACCTTACAATGTGAAACTTGCCTTACTTTCCTCTTGTTATGCTAAGATATCAGACGTGACTTGAGAATAAGTGGGATCAAGTGCATGGACACGCAACGTCGATCTATTCCTACTTCAACTCCAGATGGTGTGCACTTACCTCTTCATCCTGCAACCCTAAGATGTGATTCAGTCGAGGCGGAAGGGTCCTCCAAGCTCTCATTGCCTGCCATAATCAAATGGATCAGTTGCCATTGTGTCCGTCTTCTCCACCGGTGGCATGCGTTCTCCTCGCTGGCCCATATCTCTTCTTCAATCGTCTCAAACAAATGCCCTCGTCTTATGATTTATGCTTAGTTCTTGGGTTACCTAAAACCAATAAGTAGATCCGTTGTGCTGCCGCCGTTTCAGCGCACATTTCGGCCTGAGCATCACTAATGTCGGTGGCACTCATGTTATGAGAATCATGCAATAGATACACGGCAGCCTCATGAGCAACATTTTAGTGGATCAACCGGTAATTTAACTGACTAATCGTCCTTCTTCCTTGTGCTTAAATATTTAGCGACTCAGAGGTCGCACCGATCATGTTGACTGCACTAACTATTCGAGGACTTTGACTTTTAAAGAGAGTATATGTAGAATGGTGTCATCAAAACGGTCATTCTTAGTGCTAACTTGGGGCTCCATACTGTCCTGCAACAACTCCATCACCACCTACAACCAACCGAAAATGCCTACAGTGCGTGAACACATCAGCCACGTGACAGTGTGGCATTGTGCTTTCTGTCTTGCGTTATCTGTGCTAACCTCCATAAGAATGTCACATATGATGCAAGTTTGGAGGTTGAGGCAGCACATATGAAATCACCTACCAGCTTATTAAGCAAAACCTAGATATTGATACGAATGTTTTGCCCATACAGCTGCGTCACGTTAACCAGAATGAATAGGTGGCGACAATCGCTGTGATGTGTTTAGCCAATATAAAACCCTGTAGTATGCGGTCAGCCTGCGTTTTGAAGGTATTATCACGCTTTTGTGTTTTGTTTCTTGAGTCCATACAGCTGACATAGGTTGTCTGCTCTTGGAATGTTGTCAAATGAAGTGTATGAAGGTTACAAAGACACCTGAGTTAGAACGCCGAGTTGTTGGGTGTGCACGCTTAATTCACGATGCAAATGCAAGTCAATTTTGCATCTCACATCCACATCAGTCTGAACTTCATGATTTAAGGTGTGGAACTGTCACCATTTGCCTCCCTGCTTCCACATTCATCAGTCACGCTGTCCACAGCGCTCACTCACTCTATTCCAACACTGCACAAATTGCCAACACGTGTAGCATTGTGGAATAGTGAATTCCAAATGCAAATGAAAGGTCTGATGTCCTTATGTTTCCTGTGAAACACCATGAAGTCATTCCTCGCTACCTGATTATCACGGTTAAATTCATGGCAGCCGGAAGAGGACTGAGTGTAAAAGGGCAGACTACAGAAAATTCTACTTACTCCCGGCCATTCCATAAAGACAATTTCAAATTTTGTTACCATGATGATAGACTTCATTTCCAATGTTTGCTGGAGGATTCTTGGCGGCTATCAGCAACACCTCTGTGATCCACAATCATCAGGACGCCCATGGCGACTTTGAAATTCGTAGACACATTAGCTGCCTGGCAGAGCGGTAGCATATCTCCCACCCTTCCTTATCCAGACCGATTCACATTAAGAGAATCGCTTGAAGCGAATGTACTTACGCGCGAAAGCTTGAGGAATTGCAGCACGGATGAAATGATTACACAAATAGCAATGACAAGTGTTTACTCAATTGATAGGCGGCAGGAATGCGCACGGTGGCATGTCTGTGCACAACACTCGAACTCGAATAACCAAAAGCTTCATGTCTCATCATTGCCATCGGTTAATGTGATGAAATCGCTCACGCAGTCAGGACTCGGGCAGCTTTACTAACACACAAATCTCAACCATGCTCTTGTCGGAAATGCCTGCGTGTGAATTTGGTGCTCACTTGTGCTCTCATGGATAAAATGCATCCATACAGGTAAGCTGCGTTGACACGTTTGCATGTTCACCTTCATTCCAAATCGGGGAACTTAGCATAAACAACTGCAAATGTCCTATCGGTTGACTGACATTTATAGGTTTCTCATAGCTAAAGCGCTGCGTCAAAGGTGTCTGAAATGACTTCACGACGTACAGTGGCACGAATTATTTCGGTGGGTGAAATTCGCACACCACTTTGGTACTGCCAGCAGTCTAGACATGCATAGTTCTTCATTTTAAAGTCCTTACTGACTTAGAGCTCTTGAATGTTTACGCGGTCATTGAGGTTAACCTGAGTGCACCCACATGACTGAAGGTGCTTGCACGACCAGATGAAAGGGCTTTCAACTGTAAGCCGAAGTAGTCTGGAGACCAGAGCAATTCCGCCTACGCGCATGTTTCACCACAACAATTTTACACAAGTCGTGAGGTCTGCATAGGAAGACATTGGGGAGCTAAGAAGAATGAAGAAATAAGTGTGCAAGAAAGGGAGGATCGGTAGATCTACTGAGGCCTGCTTAACAGCGAAAACGGTTCATCAAGTGGTTTGGTGATTTCCTCATCAGGGAAATGGATGAAGATATGCAGACCAGCAAAACTTGGGCAGTAATTTAACGGATTTTAGCTCCAACTTCAGAGACTCAGAGGTGATTAGCAGTGTGATTAGTAGTTAATTTGGCTTGGGCCTAATCAGAAGTAAAAAAAATACGCAAATGGTAATATGAAAAGGCTTAGTTAAATTAGAGAGCCTCGATGACTGTCGTCAGCAATGGGAACACAATCCAGTGTGCAAATAGAAACTGGGGACGGCCAGATATGCGGTTCTGAAAGAAGTGACAAACTAATAGCAGCTAGTATGGCATTTACTTGGTGGATGACAACTGTGCTATCTAAGGCCTTGATTGTCATGACAACTTTGTCGGAGTCACGTCGTCAAGGCGGTCATTTCTGAGACCACAAATGGTAGCTCTGTAATGACATGGGATTAGAAGGCGGTGAAAATCCGGAACCTCAGAGAACAATATTTCGAAATACAATCTGCGCTTTGCATAGACAAATTTTTCTTCACGACATGGACCACTTGTGATGCCTTGAAGGAAATAGAGGAGGTTCTAAGCAGCAGGTTGTAATTCTTAGCGGTATGGAATCTAGAATCACCAAACGAGGGAATGGAATTGCCGGCAATTTAAAAAGACACACTTTGTACTTAGCAAGGTGCAAAGAAAGAACTGCTTGCAGCTCATGGTTCCACTTCTAAAGTGAAAGATGATCGTGAATGAATCGCTTCAACACTGAAGTAAAATCAATGTCTTCTTCACTCTTAATGGATGTACTTATAATAGTGAGGGTTTAACATGAATAGCCTTAAAGCAATCGTGGGTGGAGGTTAGGAACATCAATCAGGGAAATGGAAGTTGTCGGCAGATAGGAAGGCGGCACATTTCACAGGAATGGCAGGAGGAGTCCATAAAACCGTGGGTCATTTCCTTTGTCCACACAATCGTTACATTCTCACAAATATTCACCACAACGATGACACAAGCATGAACGGAACACAAAATCAGGCAGTCCAATACGAAAACTTTAGATGCAGCGACACGCGGGCATTTCCTAAGATGGTGGCAATCGGAACCGAACATATACATGAAAAACATTTCTTTGCTGCCACCTGTAGTAGTCGTGAGGAATTAGCACACTCTAAGCCATAAAATGTACGAAGCGGAGAAATGTGGAGTCAATCGCGGTTTCTGCAGCAGTAAACGATTGCAATCGGTAAAATAGTTGATTACACTAAGCTTGAGATTGCTCTGAGGTGGTCAAGCCTGAATGTGCGTGCTTGAGCCTTCTTCATTATGGGTAGCCTGTCTTCATCACTGCATGTTGATAGCAAGCATTTATCGCGATCGCTCGCACTGCTACGGAAGGCCTTATAGTGCTGGATATTTTCGCCAATGAGTAAAAAACAAAATTTTTGCTTAAAAAAGAACTTCTGCTTTGCCAGCATTTTAGCGTTTGCTAGCGGTGTTGAATTTCTCGCCATTGTTCCTGCCTCGGCAATGGAATATTTTGGCTACGACACTGGAATATTTCCTAGGAGGACTGTGATGTGAACCTAACACAGACAAGTAAGGCAGTTCTGTCATCGCCTGCAATAATCGCGAGGAAACAGCATGTTCTTAGTCATAAAATATACCAGTTGAAAATATGCAGGCACTTCATTAAGTTCAAGTGGTTGAGCGCACTGGCCTGCATCTTGCCACTGTCGGCGCAGGTCATCGCGGATTCTGTAGCGGTAAACCTTAGTGACCGGCAAATTAGTTGATTGCACTGAGAGTAAGTTTGCTCAAAACCCGATCATTTATTCTACTTACCAAACCTCGCTTCATGTAGTTGGCAGCTACTTAGGACAGCACCAGGATTGGCACATTGCTTCCTCCATCTTCCCTATGGATAGACTCAAGTTAAGGACGCGAATCCTCAGAGAGTGCTGTTAAATTCGGGTGATGTTGTGACTGTCCATGAAGCATGGGAATCATCGCGCTTAAGTAGTGAGAAAGTGGAACCACTGGCAAAGCAGAAAGAGGTCACATCAATCACCATCGACTGAATGAAAAGCATTTATTCGAATTCACTGTTTCCATGGCGACAGAAAGTGTGTGTGAAGCAGTGCAAGTGCTACATTACAAGATGTGAAATCATTAAAGTCAAATTAGTAAATCGAGACGCCAAATGGAAAGAGATGCTGGCCTCCTTGTTAGCCACCTTGCGCACACAGTTTGGCAAATGACGGCACCAGTTTTTGCATGTTTTGGTAATCTAAGCGACAAAATTAGCGAAATGCATGTCAATCGGAATGTTTTGGATAAGTTGTGCCGCACTAAGACTCACCATCGCAGTCCTCCACTTCTGGTGACGTTCCTAGAGTCAAAGTTATGCGTCTTACTGATTGCATGGCATCAAAGCTTTTCTACTTGCTCTAGCTGCACTTCGCACTTACATCTCGACAAGACATGTTGATTGGTCTTCACCATACATTGATCAAAATGGAGGGACGATTTGGCATTAGAATAGTTCCACTCACCATTTTGCGTGTGATCCACAGACACCACCAAATACGAGGTTTCAGTGCCCCAAATCAAGTTCTCATACTCCATAGCAGAGTTTGTAGGAAATGTTCCAAGGAATTCCCGCATATCCGAGGTCGTATTTTTCTCCATGTTAGCTGCAAAATTGAATGTCACCACTGACTTAGCAAATGCACATCAAATCGTGGTTAGCGGAATGTGGCTCCCAAAGCGAGTGGAAAGCCGACTGCAAGCATTGGTAGAGTGGGGTTGATGCCCTTCATGCAGTCTTTGATTCGCATGAAACGCGTCTTAATGAAACCCAGAAGTGCACAAGATGCTTTGCAAAGAAAATTGTTTTGAACTCACTACAGACGGTGTTTCTGGCTTGTATGAGTGTGACTCCTCTCCACAGGCAGAGCTGCCGTCCATTCGACTGAAGGTAAGTCTAGTTGGAAATACGTGTGGCACTTGAATACATCACAAACAACTAAGATTGTGCCAGCCAAATTACAAAATATTATGAAAAGTACCCAAAGCAACGAAAGGTACAAGAGCAAGTAGCAGTGTTTGACTTACTATTCCATCGCTGTCTGCTCCTCGAACAGCAAACCTGATGTTAAAGAACGTCTGGCCTTTGACGAACCGTGAGAACGGAAACGAGGTTCCCAGATCAACTTCATCTGCTGTTAAACACACACAAGCGCATTTTCAGACCTCGGAATTTGTGTCAAATCATTCAAAACAAGGTGTTTGAATACCTTTAGTAGGGCGATGAAAGTTGCAGCATCGTACGAAGTATGTTGCTGTAAAGGGCTCGTCACTCATCGGGTCCTTTAGAATGATGAGTCTCTCTTGCAAATTCACGTTCTTTACGGTGATGGTTGCTTTGTCTAGGGTTGGAGAAGCAAAAAACAAGGAGGAGAGAGAACCAAGTTTGGCATACGACTCACTCATAAAAGAAGACTCTATTTTATTAATCTATGTCAATGTAGAAAGTTCAAAATACACGTAAGGGAATGAGATGCACGTACCTGTATCCAGACGGCATGGGCTGCCCCAAACTTCGTCATACACCTTGCATACACCCTCCTCAATCGTCAATGGCTTCATTAACCCCTTACTTAGTATTTCTGCTCCCTAAACACATTTATTATTTAAACAAGAATCTTCGGTACAATCTACGCCTCCACTTGCTATGTACACTTGATAATAGCATAAAAGCACTTCACGATAAACTGTTTGCTAGTTGGAGAAGCACTTCTCGCAACTCATTTAAATAAATTTAACTTGAATTCATGGCAGTGTGTACTTACGAATCGTTTGCCATAGTAGTACTTCATTCCTAACGACGGTCCCGCCGGCCATCCAACTACCCGAGAGCCCCATAGCTCTGGACTCTGTTACCCTTTAATGGAAGGTAGGCATCGTTGGTATTCACTTACCATTGATGCATTAACAAGACATGAGGACAGTGAAAGGAGAACATCTTAAGACAATAAGTGGTTGGGAAATGCAAGTGATGAACCTAACACATACCCTTGCAGCACGCTACACAGAAGAGGAAAGCAATCACCACCAGCATCACCTATCCCCCACCCTTACGATATGGCTGTTGTACTTATATGCAAATCTCTCACTCATCTGGCAGATTTGATTGGACCTTCACCCACGCTTCAATTGGTAAAAATGTGATATTGTTGTCGTCTAAGCAGAGGTCAAAATTTCACAATCGATGCCCATAGCCTGTGTTGCCTCTACAGAGCACACCTTGAGGCACAATTCGTAGCAGCACTGATAAAGATGACACACACAAAAGAATCGAATTACTTGTCACTAAGTGTTCCCCCATGGCCTGTAATGCTTCACACCACAGTTTCGTCCTTCACTGCGCTACTCTGTCTCGAATAGTTTTACTTCCATTGGTTGCTCTAGTAATTTGTTTGTTTCAATGACGCAACCACTTCAGCCGTGCATGCATTTGAAGGCTGTGTTCGCCGATGAATTCACGCACTTCATCCTAATCAAATAAGCATGTTAAATCCTCGAGTGAACTTTTATCAAATTGTTAATTCGTTAATTCAACTAATGCTTCAGCGATAAATCCCACATCCATTTGTGCCACGTTGTCATGGCTACCTTGACAATCGCGCAAGTGGGACCCGTAAGAGCAAAACAAATAAATCAACCTGCTCCTGATAGTGCTCATAACTTGCAAAACATCCACAAAAGCTGAAAATTGCTTAAATCAGTATACTTGCAAACATTCAAGGAGTGCTCATCTATGCTTAGCAAATAGAGCTAAGACGTGTTTACTGACCAAGAAAACGATGATTAATTTGATCCCAGTAGGAATTACAACCTGTTGCTTAGAACTTCCTCTATTTCCTTCAAGGCATCACAAGTGGTCCATGCCGTGAAGAAAAATTCGTCTTTGCAAAGCGCAGATTGTATTTCAAAATATTGTTCTCTGAGGTTCCGGATTTTCACCGCCTTCTAATCCCATGTCATTACAGAGCTACCATTTGTGGTCTCAGAAATGACCGCCTTGACGACGTGACTCCGACAAAGTTGTCATGACAATCAAGGCCTTAGATAGCACAGTTGTCATCCACCAAGTAAATGCCATACTAGTTGCTATTAGTTTGTCACTTCTTTCAGAACCGCATATCTGGCCGTCCCCAGTTTCTATTTGCACACTGGATTGTGTTCCCATTGCTGACGACAGTCATCGAGGCTCTCTAATTTAACTAAGCCTTTTCATATTACCATTTGCGTATTTTTTTTACTTCCGATTAGGCCCAAGCCAAATTAACTACTAATCACACTGCTAATCACCTCTGAGTCTCTGAAGTTGGAGCTAAAATCCGTTAAATTACTGCCCAAGTTTTGCTGGTTTGCATATCTTCATCCATTTCCCTGATGAGGAAATCACCAAACCACTTGATGAACCGTTTTCGCTGTTAAGCAGGCCTCAGTAGATCTACCGATCCTCCCTTTCTTGCACACTTATTTCTTCATTCTTCTTAGCTCCCCAATGTCTTCCTATGCAGACCTCACGACTTGTGTAAAATTGTTGTGGTGAAACATGCGCGTAGGCGGAATTGCTCTGGTCTCCAGACTACTTCGGCTTACAGTTGAAAGTCCTTTCATCTTGTCGTGCAAGCACCTTCAGTCATGTGGGTGCACTCAGGTTAACCTCAATGACCGCGTAAACATTCAAGAGCTCTAAGTCAGTAAGGACTTTAAAATGAAGAACTATGCATGTCTAGACTGCTGGCAGTACCAAAGTGGTGTGCGAATTTCACCCACCGAAATAATTCGTGCCACTGTACGTCGTGAAGTCATTTCAGACACCTTTGACGCAGCGCTTTAGCTATGAGAAACCTATAAATGTCAGTCAACCGATTGAACATTTGCAGTTGTTTATGCTAAGTTCCCCGATTTGGAATGAAGGTGAACATGCAAACGTGTCAACGCAGCTTACCTGTATGGATGCATTTTATCCATGAGAGCACAAGTGAGCACCAAATTCACACGCAGGCATTTCCGGCAAGAGCATGGTTGAGATTTGTGTGTTAGTAAAGCTGCCCGAGTCCTGACTGCGTGAGCGATTTCATCACATTAACCGATGGCAATGATGAGACATGAAGCGTTTGGTTATTCGAGTTCGAGTGTTGTGCACAGACATGCCACCGTGCGCATTCTTGCCGCCTATCAATTGAGCAAACACTTGTCATTGCTATTTGTGTAATCATTTCATCCGTGCTGCAATTCCTCAAGCTTTCGCGCGTAAGTACATTCGCTTCAAGCGATTCTCTTAATGTGAATCGGTCTGGATAAGGAAGGGTGGGAGATATGCTACCGCTCTGCCAGGCAGCTAATGTGTCTACGAATTTCAAAGTCGCCATGGGCGTCCTGATGATTGTGGATCACAGAGGTGTTGCTGATAGCCGCCAAGAATCCTCCAGCAAACATTGGAAATGAAGTCTATCATCATGGTAACAAAATTTGAAATTGTCTTTATGGAATGGCCGGGAGTAAGTAGAATTTTCTGTAGTCTGCCCTTTTACACTCAGTCCTCTTCCGGCTGCCATGAATTTAACCGTGATAATCAGGTAGCGAGGAATGACTTCATGGTGTTTCACAGGAAACATAAGGACATCAGACCTTTCATTTGCATTTGGAATTCACTATTCCACAATGCTACACGTGTTGGCAATTTGTGCAGTGTTGGAATAGAGTGAGTGGGCGCTGTGGACAGCGTGACTGATGAATGTGGAAGCAGGGAGGCAAATGGTGACAGTTCCACACCTTAAATCATGAAGTTCAGACTGATGTGGATGTGAGATGCAAAATTGACTTGCATTTGCATCGTGAATTAAGCGTGCACACCCAACAACTCGGCGTTCTAACTCAGGTGTCTTTGTAACCTTCATACACTTCATTTGACAACATTCCAAGAGCAGACAACCTATGTCAGCTGTATGGACTCAAGAAACAAAACACAAAAGCGTGATAATACCTTCAAAACGCAGGCTGACCGCATACTACAGGGTTTTATATTGGCTAAACACATCACAGCGATTGTCGCCACCTATTCATTCTGGTTAACGTGACGCAGCTGTATGGGCAAAACATTCGTATCAATATCTAGGTTTTGCTTAATAAGCTGGTAGGTGATTTCATATGTGCTGCCTCAACCTCCAAACTTGCATCATATGTGACATTCTTATGGAGGTTAGCACAGATAACGCAAGACAGAAAGCACAATGCCACACTGTCACGTGGCTGATGTGTTCACGCACTGTAGGCATTTTCGGTTGGTTGTAGGTGGTGATGGAGTTGTTGCAGGACAGTATGGAGCCCCAAGTTAGCACTAAGAATGACCGTTTTGATGACACCATTCTACATATACTCTCTTTAAAAGTCAAAGTCCTCGAATAGTTAGTGCAGTCAACATGATCGGTGCGACCTCTGAGTCGCTAAATATTTAAGCACAAGGAAGAAGGACGATTAGTCAGTTAAATTACCGGTTGATCCACTAAAATGTTGCTCATGAGGCTGCCGTGTATCTATTGCATGATTCTCATAACATGAGTGCCACCGACATTAGTGATGCTCAGGCCGAAATGTGCGCTGAAACGGCGGCAGCACAACGGATCTACTTATTGGTTTTAGGTAACCCAAGAACTAAGCATAAATCATAAGACGAGGGCATTTGTTTGAGACGATTGAAGAAGAGATATGGGCCAGCGAGGAGAACGCATGCCACCGGTGGAGAAGACGGACACAATGGCAACTGATCCATTTGATTATGGCAGGCAATGAGAGCTTGGAGGACCCTTCCGCCTCGACTGAATCACATCTTAGGGTTGCAGGATGAAGAGGTAAGTGCACACCATCTGGAGTTGAAGTAGGAATAGATCGACGTTGCGTGTCCATGCACTTGATCCCACTTATTCTCAAGTCACGTCTGATATCTTAGCATAACAAGAGGAAAGTAAGGCAAGTTTCACATTGTAAGGTCCCGCAACCATCGAACAGCATGAATTATCATTGTGGTGGCATACCCGCACGCTTTCCAATGTAGTTGGATGAGTACGCACTGTGGGGAATGTCGATCAATTTGCGTTAGTAGACAAGGAAACCTAACCCTACTCTACTGGTCATGGAAGCATATTCACTTGATGTGGCAAGTGTCTCGTCAGCGGGCAGCCCTTGCAGTACTGAATTAAGTGCATTAATTTGTCCCAACCTGCACACTTTTAAGTTCATGGACACACCAAGCAGACGATATTTCACTAGTGCTTCTCACCACAAACGCCAGTGTTTAACGCCGCAGCGCAATATTGTTGGCCGACAACTCAGTGTTACCGTTTCCTAATTACAACAAACGGCTCGTCTTGAAGGAGACTGCTACGCCTTATGTGGGTCGTTTCGTCTGCTGCCTTGACTCACAAAGCACTATCTGCTGAGATGTTTTACTGTGAAGGAGAAAGCAATTCAAGATGACTGCCACTTACTAGGCTGGCGCATCAAGTGGTGTGTACTTGGATTATTTTGGAAGGAACTCTATTGAAGATCAGACGTGCAGCCAATACGCGACTTCTGTGCCTTAGCCAAAGCTAGCACTACCGTGAACGACGTGCTGGCGCAACGCAACTTGACTATGATTAATGCTACGTCGAAAACAGAAATTGCTTCATGGACGTTCTTCGTGTTGCGATGCGAATTCGCTAAGCCTGGTGTAGGCAATTTTGTGGTGAGTGGGACCCACATTTTGCAGTGAAGTTAGGAATCCGAAAATGCGCCCTAACATCGAGTATCTCATTCACCCATTTTTTCCGTTTTTTGTGTGGTTTTTAGAGCATTCTCAAAATCCATTCAGTTTGTTTGCGGCTCTGCTTATGCGACGTTTGTTGTTTTTATTTTTCCATGGAAATCATTGGTGGTGGGAATGACTGCAGTATTGTTTGCCGCACGACAGGTGAAGCTGACGTGAGGATGTCGTTTTCTCTCTTGCGAGTTGTCAAGATCTTGGGTTCGTGTAAATTTGGCATTGTCGTTGGAAAAGCCAACGCTGAATCATTGGTAAGCCTAGAAAATCATTCCCGTCTGTGGAGTCAATTCTGATTATCTGCGTGTTCATGCACAATATTTGTCGAATGTGTAATGTCGTCCTTGAAAATTGACACATTTGTGTACCTCTACATATAGTCAGCGTACAGCGCACTGGCACTGAGTGTACATTGAAATAGGTCGTCTTCCATGCAGGCGGGCGTCGTTTCCACGAGACCAGCTGCCTCTTATTTTCTATTTAATGTAGTGCAAGGAGTTGCTGTGAAATCGAACGAGTAATTTTGTTCTGGTGTTTTGGGTACCTACATCACAATGTTCCGATTTTCCAAGTGGTATTTGGCTGATTTTCCTGGTTTGCACATTTTTATTCGCTGAACATGCAAAAGTGCAAAGGTGGGGCATAAGAAGGCAGTTAGAGCGCCAAATCTGATGAGATGGGCTAATGCCGCATTTGTCACGGAATACCTCAAGATCGCTGACTAAAGCATGGTCTAGCGATCGTATCCCAATTCCTCGCTGAGGACGCAGAATTGCTACTCTTCTTTCCGAGCAAATGCTCGTATGCTAGATGTGTTGTAAGCACGTCTTTTAAGGTCCTCAACTTTCTCTGCCATCCTCCTTTTCATCATCCATCTCTCCATCGACCCCAAACTCTACTTCGACTCAGTAATTGAAATCGGCGTTGACAAGTCAACTTGAATTGGATCCTGCATTCTGCACACCTCCATCAACAGCTGCGCCAGTACCAACGAGTGAGTGCATGCTCTACTTATCCAATTTTCTTCAATCCTCGGTCAACCATCAAGCATGTGGTCTTTACGTGGGGCGAGATTTGGAACCCGAAGTGCATTGGAAGTATTTACAAGTGACTGGGCGCGCATCCATTCCATTGATACTTGTCAACCACTGCGTTTATTTGTCCCTTGAATTGCAGAACAGTGCAAAGCCATTAACTAGGAGACAGTGTGGAAGCAATACCAGATAAACAAGTGATGCACGAAATTAGGGAATGCAAGGAGGTGGCAGCTGAGAGAAGGCCATGCACCACTTGTTTTACTCCCATCTGATCGCATGGACGGTAAGAGAACTAAGTTTGTCCCGCAAGTTATTCCTGTGTTGCTCGACCAAAATAAATGCTTAGAATCAATTTCGGTGGACGTGCTGTGCTGAATGAGGCGGGGACGAATGCATGAAACCGTAGAACTTGCACCGTATCATCCAAGACGAAAGGAGAAGTCTTGCATGTCTGTCAGCGGTAATGGATGCCGGACTGAGTGTAATTCAAATTGCATAGCTCAACCAAACAACCGGAATAGATTCAAAATAATTTCATGTCAATCAAATGGTTCTGAATGCAAAGATCTTCAATAGCGTCTGTAATGACTTCTTAGGCAATATGGGTGCGTAATGGCTTTCGCCGATCCACAAATACAAGCTATTATTTGCACAGAATATATCAGGCGCAGGAGTTTAGCTTTGAAAGGCACGCATGCAATCCTGACTCCTGTTGTGATTGCAGATAAGATTATCAAATTGCCCTGCATGATGAAGAATGGCCTACTTACAGTGGTCACAGTGAGGAATTTGCATCTTCGAAGAATGCGAATGGCATGGGAGGTGTCACTGACCAAGAGTCCATATTTTGCTTAAGCTATTTCTAAGTGACCAGGAAATTTTAGGATTAGCATGATGTAGAGTGGACTAAAGCATTTATGCAGTGAACAACTAAACATTGCCAACAATTTCTCTGGTTCATTCAAGCGCATTCAATTGCAAACAATGCGAGGTCTAAGACACACACACACACCATCACTTTTTGCAAACACTACTTCGCATAATGTTTGAATGGAAATGGCGATTTGCATTTTGGTTGTGGATATTCCTTGCACGTGCTCCTTCAGCTCTAAGGGAACAAAAGGCTGTGACTAATGACTTGGTTAGTCTCGCAATCATGCAAGCGGTGGCGTGTGCTCAATCATTAGACATCCATTGGGACGCAGCATGTCCACCATTAACCTCAGAAGCGTCATCATGCAGATGGAATGACCGTTCGCCCACCCGCAATCAAGACACCTTCAGATACTTCCTAGGCTACTTTCGTTCAAGCATGTGCAGTGAGTTTGCGGTTTTGGCCAAACATTTGGCAGAAGTGTCAAAACGTGTTTGTGATTTAGATAAGTACGCTTTTGCCATTTTGAACGCAATATTTCCCCTAATGCAGGGGGTGATACCTTTATTGTCCTGATTTTACACCTTGAAACTGCTGCTTACGATGTGCAAATACCGGCTCAATTAATGGCACTGGCATTGAATGAAGGCATAAACTGCCCGCCACCCTCCACTGTGAGATCTAGCATCGAGATGTCTGCCATCAATGACACGCGCTTGCACAATCGGGCTAGGTGATTGCAGCATGTATTAAAGGCAATTTTACAGCCTTAAAATGTACATTTTTAGTTAGAGCCAACAAAGTGATTTAGTCAAGCTGAAGAACTTGCCGATTACATCCAGTACCGGAGCCAAATCGTAAGGAACTAGCTACTTACACTGTGGCATTGTGCGCAATCGAACATCAAAAAATTTGTGGGGTTGCTGATACAAATAAAGTTGATGCGCTGCGTGACAACCTGTAAAATAAACCTTCACTGAGACCAATTTCATCTGAGGGTGCCCCAATCACCTTGGCGTTCATGCGAGACTGTCCTACATGGTGAACATCAAGCTGGCAATCGTAGTACAGATTCTTGGGGATGCAGCATGCTGTGCAATTCAAAGGCTCTCATAATGCAATGCTTATCTCACTTAAGTACGCCTTGTAGACGAGAGGTGATAAGATGATTTAAACCTGGTCGTGGAAGTACGTCGCGTCTGTCCTGGACTTGGAGCTCCCTAGTTTAGACGGATTTCAAACTCTAAATTGAAAAGGCGCCAGCAACTCGAATAGTTAGTGACGGAAGTGATTGGTGACAGATATTGTGTCATTGGCTTAAATTTAAGCATTTAGAGTTGGATCGCAAGCGGTAAATGAGGGAGTGAGATGCTATCAGTGCGATGCAGAATGACTCGCATCAGAGGCTTTACTGGCATAACCTAAATACACTTTCAGTTTGGGCGAAAATTGGACGATTGTTGGCAGTTGAGGGGTGAAGCAGGAAGGACCGATGAAACAGGACTACGCTCAGAGGCTCTCAAAATACTAAATTAGGAAGTGCCTAATGTTTCGAGGCTTGCCCTCTCATTTTTCCCGATGGAAGGAATTGTGTCGAAATTGACAAGCATGCAACATTTGGGAGTTAACACCAAGGAGAGGCAATAGGGATGAATTGTTGCCTGCTCGGCTTCCTCTATTCCGTGAAGTCCTTTAGTAGCAAATGTCTTCATCAACAGGCGCCATTCATTCCTTCAGATTGTTGCATTGACGACAAGATAATTGAGTACACTTACTCACCAAAAGTGTAGACTCGCATTTCCTACTCGTGGCGTCGCTTCCTTTCTTGCCCGTATTATCGAGACGCACTGATCAACAGCACTCACGTTGTCTTTTAGGTCACTAAACACTCCCCATCAGCTGTCTGGCCTTTTATCTGGATAAACATTTACCCGTCATCTTCCTCAATCATTAGTCACGACGCAGTACATTTGGGAGTCCATTTGCTCGCCACATCATCCATTTGACTTCCTTCATGCATGCATATGCGCCTTTATTATTTTGAAGGCCCCAAAGCCATTCCCAAACAGTGACTGTGCGCTGAACCCTACCCCGAGTGAATGCGAAACTCTGTTTCGAGAGAATACACCAAAAGTCAACTTCACAGAATGGTGGGCAAGCAGCATGGTACGTCTAGTTGACTTAATCAAATGTGGTCTGTCACACAATACTGTGTTGCATGGACGTATAATTAGCGTGGGGTTGACATCACCGGCCTTTTGTGCTTGTGGCTAACAACACGCCTGATGTAAGACAGTTTTGACTTTTATGAATCCGAATTTCGATTTCATATATTATTCTGTTTAAAAACACTTTTACACATCGACTTAACCCTAGAGAGTAAGACTAATCACTGCAAAGATGGTAGGAATGCAAAATCGACTGACAATGAATGCGAGATGCCTTCTTTCAGAGGAACATTTTTGCAAAGTAGAAAACACTGGCACAAACTAATTATCCGCGTGCGATTCCCGAGTGCTGCATGTGTAAGTCAAAGAAACACACGCATGCCTAACATGACTGGTTTGTTTCATTGCTTATTTTCGGGAGTGGTATGTGTATTCCCTTCGCAGATTCGTCTTTGTTCACTCGACTTAATGCACCTTGCGTGTAAGCCAATCACTTGCGGTCAGATCTGGTGCTCACACCAGAAGCACTGTCTAATCTGCACAGAAACATCTAGGATCATCTCAGCATCATTTGTGACTACTTTATCTCCAGGAGCACTTTGTTCACTACGACGGCTAGCCAATGGATGCTTGTAAATGACGAGTAGTATCATATGAGGATTAAATTTGATCAGATTCTGCCCATCCAAATTGCATCAGCTGTTTCATCTTTGCCATTGCCGCAGCAAACAGCATCGTAAGCAAACTTCCGCCTTCGGACACTTAGTTGGGCTTAGTAGCATAACAAAGTATCACTAAAAGTTAACGATTGGTGTGTGATTAGAGAATGCTCTTCCTTCCAAGGCTTGATTTAACTGACTACATGATCACTTCCTCCTCATTTGTCTACGAAAATGCTGATATTCTAACCGTCGTTTTGCAGCTGACAGAATCGGTCACTCAAACTTTTATGTCCTCAATGCAGTTTGGCCTTTTTCTAGAGGGTAAGGGTTTTCCTCCAAGGTTTAATGTCTATTTGAAATGAATGGAGGAGGCAAAACGAAAGGAATATAAAAGAGGGGTGTGGATCATTGAAATGCTGCAAAGTCTGACTGCAAGACATACTTTAAAGTGGAGAAAAATGATTTATTTGACATTTTGGAGGACATTTTAAGTAGTTAAAGAGATAATGAGAAAAA